>JASDQU010011850.1:2276-48256 GCA_032191745.1 Picea mariana | reverse complement strand
ATCATCACTGCGATAGAGTATTTGACCAGATGGGCAAAAGCAATAGCAGTTAAGGACTGTAGTGCAACTACAACTGCACGTTTCATATTTGATGATATCATAACCTAGTTTGGATGCCCAAAGATCCTCATGAGTGATCAGGGTACACATTTTATTAATAATACTATTGAAGCCTTGAGTCAGGAATTTGAAGTTCACCATCAGAAGAGCACCCGATACCACCCGCAGGCGAATGGTACGGTTGAAGCCTTTAACAAGATCTTGGAGACAACGCCAATGAAGATTTGTAGTGTAAATAGAGATGACTGGGATTTGAGAGTACTAGCAATGTTATGGGCATATAAAACCACTTGTAAGAAACTGACAATGTTGACTCCCTTTAAGTTGGTTTATGGCCTAGAAGCAGTTGTACCCATGGAATATTTAGTTCCTAGCTTAAGAATTGCAGCCTTTATAGATATGGATGACATTGGCGCTATTCAAGAGAGGCTCACACAGTTGGTAGAACTAGAAGAAGATTGATTTATTGCAGGATTCCATCAGAAGGTTCAGAAGGAACGAGAAAAGGCCTACCATGACAGGCATATCAAGAAGAAAACATTTAAGCAAGGAGATCTGGTATTGGTATATGATAGCAAGTTCATGAAGCATCCAGGGAAGTTCAAAACACATTGGCTGGGGCCATATGAGGTTGCTTATCTTACAGAAGGAGGAGCTGCGTAGTTGAAAACTTTGAATGGAGAGTGGAAGGAAGGATTGGTGAATGGGAGCCGGTTGAAATTGTACTATGACAACCAGCTGCCTCACAGCTCTCAGTAAAAATAGAAGGAGAAGGGTCTAGGCATGAGGTGCAGTTGAGACTGGGTACTAGACACAAGAAAGACAATCTGCACACAGGGTGGAAGAACAGAGGAGAAATCACAGGTTGCACTGCGCAGTCTGAAGTTGAGGTACAACAGAAGATTTAGATCAGAGTGCCTTGGGACGAGTCACAAGTGAGTGTTGGGGGCCTATTGGCCCTTGGATATGGAAGAAAGCAAATATTATGAAAGAAAAGGCGAAATGCGAGCTGCGTGAAAGGAAGGTTGACTGAGATCAGGTCGAAGTGGTTAAAGAAGCAGAAAAGATGGAGAGAAATTCGAGAAAGCAAGCCGTTGGATGAGGAGATCGAGGAAGACAGATCAACAAGGAAGGTGGATTGTGGACAACTCAATAAGCGGAAAAATCCACTGGTAGATGCTTTGGAGAACCTCGTGGGAAGGAAGGAAAGATAGGCTGGCGAAGCCCTGAAAACGTGGGTCAAGTTGACCTAGGGTTTTAGACACCTAGGGTTTTGGTATCTAGGGTTTTGACACCTAGGATTCGGCCTAAGGTTTTCGATGAGCTATTGTAATGTATAAATAAAGGTCAAGAGGACCTGGGATGGGTTCGTTCCAAGGTCGTTTTTGTTAATGTAGAGAGAGAAGTATTGTGCTGTGAGAGCATTCGGTATTGTAAGATCTTCAGCTGGGTGCGAAGATCAACCCTACAACTGTGTGTGCAGGGAAGGGAGATAGAGAGAATAGAGAAAGAGATAGATCTGCAAGCTAAGAGCTCAGATAGAACTGTAAGCTTTCACCTAATATATTATAAAGCACAATTCTGTGGATGTAGCCCTAGGGAGAGGGTGAACCACGTATATCTTGTGTTGTGAGTGATTGATGTTGTGTTATTTACTTATGTTACTCTGATGAAGCATTAGTATGTTATATATGATATATAACTATGCAAAGTAGGTTTATGCTTGGAAAGGATAATCTGATCTCTATGTGTGGTTGCCTTGATTCCACTTGCATTTCCTCTGGTTGTAGACACCTGTGTCCTGCAACCCCCTATTGCTACTGTTAGTCTCTAATTTTTCTTTTGAATTAGTGATAAACCCTAATCCTAAACCCTTCCTACCTGCACTTCATTGTCTGCTTTCGTTTTATTTTAATCCTTGTTTTCAACTTGTTACGATTTGCCTTTTAGCTTTTTGGACAATTTCTTTAAGTCTGGAGTTTTAAGACATGGTTTTAAATGATGTGTCACTTCATATGCCTATTTGAATTTTTCAAATTCAAATCTATTCTAGTCATCAATAGCGCTACTGGAATAACATTATTCCCGTAGCGCAAATATAATCATGCCTTAATATGCATCTGCCACCCTGATTTTGTTATGATTACACAGATCGTGGACTAAGAATTCACATGTGTCCCACGATATCTCTCAAATCATTTTTCAAACCGTTACATGATCGGATTGTCCTATACCCGCAACTGACTCATTTCAAATCGTTCATTCCCAAAGATCATTATTTGAACCCGTCACCTGTCATTCTGATTTTGCAGAATTATAAGTGCATATGTTTTTCTCAGAAGAACTGTTATATGTTAACAGTTGCAGGTTGTAAATTCAGAATCCGAGCAGTGCCAGTGGTAGCATCGTGTTTATAGCAGCTAAGAGAAGAGGGCAAGTGGTCATAATGGAACTTGAGGGCATCGATCTTCTTGAAGCATATCCGCAGATGGCGCAAAGATTTAGAGATGCTGGCTAGTTTGAATTCCTCACAACCTTCCAAGGTCATGGCGAACAGGTCTCTATGGCGTTTGCACAAAACTTCGATGGTTTCGAAGTGGAGATAGGAAAGTTGCTAATGCTGGTGACAGAACAAACAATTTCCAAAGCTTGCAGGTTGGTGGTTGGAGGAGAACGATGGTGGAAGAAAGAGCATGTAGTTATAGAGTTTGTCAATCAATTCCTACTTACAGATAGGCAAAACCCGAATTGGAGAAAGGGAGTTCCTCACAGCTGGATTAGACCAGAATGGCACACTTCTCTAATCATTATCCACAGGTATATCACCTGCAAAGGCAGATTCTCACTGATTTATATCTATCACATTAGGTTATTAATGCATCTAAATGGCGATTATCCTTTAAATCTGCCTTACTTTCTACTCAAAAGCTTGGCAAAGATGTCAAAAAGAGTGCAGTCACACCCCTCCAAAGTAAAGAGTAGCTTGTTTCATCAGGTCTTATTTAAGACTCTAGTAGTGTCTTCTCTGAGAGAAATACAAAAACCCTGGAGCTGGCTCATGCAATCTTTAAATCTTGACCCATAGTCCAGCAAACAGAAGAGAGGAAAAAGGAAAAGGGTTACACAGAAACAAAATATTTCAGTTGATGAAACCCCTGCTAAAGAATAAATGTCTGCTATTAGGGTAACAAGAAACAACAGAGGTAATAGACCTAAATTGGATCCAGAAATCAAAATGTTTTTTGAGACATAAGTTAAAATGGAGGAAGAATCAGATAAAGATTATGATATTCAAACTACAGTCAAGCATGAATCACCATCAACTAGTAAGAAAGGCGTTGCAGTTAAAAAGATGAAGAATAAAGGTGTACCAGTGTCTCAAAACCCTAGAATGAATTCTACTAGGGTTACCAACAAATACAGGTTGAAGTCCAAAGCCATGTTCGATCCCTCCATCAAAGAAGAAAATGTCATAGTTATAGAAGATCACTCTGAAGATGCTGAAGCAGGTACCAGGAAAAAGGCAAGAAGACATCCATTACATAAGAAACTAGCAAAAAGAGGTAAGAAAATTGTTTCACTCCCTACAAGACCAATAACACGAGCTACTACCAGATTGGCAAAAGCTAAAGAAATTGCTAAAGTTATCAATGAGAATCCTGAAAATAAAAAAGGTAACCTTGTAGATTTAGATCACATATAAGATATACTTGAAGCTATGGATTCAACAAGTTCTGATGAAGAACACAGCTCATGATTGGCTTCTAAATACCAAGTCAAATTGAGAGAACCAAAGGTTTCCATAGATCTGAATGAGCCTGCACCTTCTGAAGAGTTCCCTAAATTCAAGGTTAAGGTCATAAGTGATAAAGAAAGGATCAAAGAACTCCAGAAGACCGTGAGACAATTGAAGAAAGAAAAGGCCCTTATAGAACAATGGAGTGCTCGTCAGCAAGAAAATATTGAAGGTTTCAAGAAGAAGAAAAAAGGGCAAAAGGCATTKCTTAAAGAGCTCAGAGAAATAAACTTCAAAATCTATGGGCATAATGTTGTGCTTACCTCAAAGCTCAAACATAAAACTGCCAAGGCTACTGCTRTTATCATATCCTAAAGGCTTCATGAAKAATTTGGCACAATCATAATTTTGATGTTTTCCAGGGAATAGGGCAAGATTTACTTGTTTTGGCTTGTGAAAAGCAAAGACCTCGAATTGTATGACTAGATCAAACTAATCCCTGTTTTGTAGAATTAAATGTAATGTTGGAAAGATCATGCAATATTAAGCTGTTGAGCAATGATCTTTTTTTGGAATGTAAATGCTATTTTTGAGCTAACTTCCCTAGTAAATAGATACTAATCAGATCTAGCCATTAAGAGCACACTAGAAGATAGGATCTAAGGTATTTTGGATAGTTTAAATAGGCAGAGGAAAGACTCTGTTCAGTTCGAAAAATTGGAGATCCAGAGGACTTATTTTGAAACTCCTTGTAAGGCATCACTATTCTATTTGACACTTAATAGCAAAGGCATATGGATGGTTAGACACTATTTTCTACTCTGGTTTTCTTTCTTCATGCTTGAGTTCATTATTCAGTCTACAATGCATTTGTTTCTTGATTGTTAATTAATATAGTAAAGAATTTGTTGTAGAAATTATTTTCAAGTTTTGATTTCAAGCTGATGGTCTTGTTTCTTTATGATATTCTGAGACAAGAATTTATGTTAAGTTGACAAATTGAAGGCTTCATCCTCTCTTTTTCTTATTGGTCTAATCTATCTATGTGACTACCTTTTAATTAGTCAATGGGATATACTATGTTCTGATTTTGATTTTCATGTTATGTTATAACCTTGAGCCAGTTTTCAACCACCTTATTCAAAAAACCAAATCATAAAAACCTTCAAAACACTTTGCAATAAATCGATGATGCCCTAGCTTTCCCTCTCATAGTTAAGTGCAACTTTAGGGACTAACATCTTTTGGCACCATTGCCGGGGATGAAGAAACGAAGATATCTTCCATGGGGAAATGACAATATTAGATTCAAATCTTTATGGTGAACAAGATTTTGGACATTATTTAAGACTGTGATTATTCACCTGGCGACTCCTCTGTGGTAATTCTGGCTCCTAAAAGAGAAGGTAAAGGACCTAAAACTCCTCTAACTTCTTTATCATATACTAAGAGACCAGTAACCAGAAAAAATCCAGATCCTGAGCCTGTTGCAGCAGTTCCAGATCCTGAAAAGTTACTAAGAAAACCTAAGGCTATTTCTAGACACCCTTCTCTCTCAAAGGGAAAATTGTCTTTAGAAGTTTTTCAAGGGCAGTCCTTTGAAATCACCAAAATCCAAGCAGATGAGGAGGTGATTCCTGAAAGTGAAGTCAAACCTATTGTTGAGCCTGCTACATTTTCATTCCCTTCAACTATCTCATAATTAAATCTAGATCAATGGAAGCCACTTACTGAACTCATTAAACATGAATATTCAAACACCTTGCATGTGACTGAAACTTTGACAGGTCACAACATAGATATTAAAAGTGAACCAGAAACACCTTCTTCATCTCTTGGATCTCTCTCCTTTGAAGATTTTAAATCACATTATTTTTCTTTTGAGAATCCTCTATTTCTTGGCCCATCATCTGATCATAGTCCAGAAGAGAAATCCCTATCTGCTAAAGATCAAGACTCAGTGACAATACAGTTAAGTTGTCATACACAAGGGACAATTTCACCTCCAATATCACCAATCTTGTTTACTCCCAAAACTCAAACACCAAGGATAGCAAATATGGCTGCGAACAGAATGGATGAAATTGTTGCAGGAAGGTATGCCCCTTTGATCCTCCCACAAGTCATGTTTTCCTTTCCACCAAATGATTATATGAGATACTTGCCCAGATTTAATGGAGATGGAGCAGTTACTGCTGAAGAGCATTTGAGTTCATTTTATAGTTTTGCAGACAATTTCAATGTAGAGCATGCACATGTATGGATGAGATTGTTTGTGCAGAGTTTAAATGGTGAAGCAAGAAAGTGGTTCAGGAGTTTGCCACCTAATTCAATTGCTGATATTGTAGCCTTGGATGATGCCTTTCTTAAACACTGGGGAGACAAGAAATATTTTTAATACTACATCGCTGAATTTGGTGCTTTAAAAAGGAAACAAGGTGAATCAATACCTGATTTCACCAAAATATTCAACCAAATGTATGGTAAAATTCCATATGAGATTAAATCTTCAGAGACATCAGCTAAAATCACTTTTGCCAATGCTTTCGATGTTGAATTTTCCTTKTTGCTTAGAGAAAGAAGATATGCTACCCTCAGACTGATGCAAGATGTTGCTATCGAGGTAGAATCAAACATATTAGCAGTAGACAAATTGAAGTCTAGGAGTGATAGAGACAAAAAAAATAAAAAAGAAGAGTTTCCTTCATCTTCTAATACAACATATGATTCTAAGATGGATGAAATGGATAAGATGTTGAAAAATCTGACATCTGAGATGGAAAGGTTGAAGATGGAACAAAAACAACCCAGTAGACCTGCATAGGAGGGTGGATACAGAAATCAAAATCAGTTCAAGAGGCCAAACAATGCACCTCAAATCTTACCAAGGGAAAGAAAAAATCAAGATGATCAAAAGGTTTTGCCTCCTTTCCAGAATAATGTAGTAGATGAGGATGAGGGTGAAGATGATATAGAAGACGACCTTGCAGTTCATCTAAATGATTATGAATCGTCTCCTATGCATGTGACACATCAGGATTATGAAGATTCTTTGATTTCAAACTAGTTTGAGGAAGGGGATGCAGATGAGATCATCCAAAAGGAACCTAAAAGGAAGAAATACAATCTCAGATTTGGTTCAAATGCACCTAAAGTGGATACACCTGTTTCCACAAAGAAGGCCAGTACTCCAGTTAAAACAAGAATCATTAAAGAAAGTCCTAAGATTCAGGTTGATCAACCATTGAAGCAACCTGCCAAGTTTAGTACTGCTGATATAAAGGAACCAGAAAATAATGTTTCTTCTTTCAGTTTAGAACATGAAATAAAAAAAATCAAGATTTTTGTGCCTTTGTTAGAACTCATGAAAACAAATCCCTTTAGGAAGACTGTTGTCAAGGCTCTATAGTCTCCAACTCAGGTTACCTTTTCAGATACAATCAATGTAGAAGATGAAAACCCTGCTGTAACTATTGGACCTCATATTGAAGACAAAATTGATGCCTCTCCTCCATTCTTGGATTCTGGTGCCTCACATAATGTCATGCCGAAGGTAGTGATGGAAGAATTAGGGTTGGATATTACTAGCCCATACCATGATCTATATTCTTTTGACTCCAAGAAAGTCAAATGCCTTGGAGTTATGAAAGATGTGCTTGTTACTCTTTCCCAATTACCTATGAAAAGTGTGGTATTAGATGTTATTGTGGCTGACATACCACCAAAATTTGAATGCTTCTTTCAAGATCTTGGGCCAAGAAGCTAGGTGGTACTCTACAGACAGATCTTAGTTATGCAACCATACCTGTTTTTGGTGGGGAACAACGGAGATTATACAGAGAAGTAAGACTGGCTTATTTGGTAAGTGATCACAAAAACCGCACTAATCATCCTATATATGCTGTAGAAGATGATTTTGGTTCCTCTATTTTTCATATGAGTGATGAGATGGTAGAAGTATTAGTTAGGAAGACAACAACTGAAGTCGGAGAAAGTGAAGATAATTTTGTTTGGAAAATGTATTTTGATGGCGCATGTTCTAGAGAAGGTTCTGGAGTTGGGATTGTCTTCATTTCCCCTACCAAGGAGGTTATCCTATGTCATATAAACTTGAATTTGACACCACCAATAACATCAGTGAATATGAAGCCTTGTTGTTAGGTTTGAAAGATGCTAAAGATATGGGTATAGATAATCTTTCTGCTTTTGGAGACTCAGAACTAATTATTCACCAAATCAAAAATATATATCAAACCAAACAACAGAGGTTGAAACAATATAGAAATGAGGTGTGGGATTATGTGGATAATTTCTTTTTGGCATTCAATATTACTTTTGTGCACAGAAATTTAAATCAGTAGGCTGAATCTTTGGCACTTGTAGCTAGCAACTTTAAAACTCCAATGTTCCCTAATCTGAAGTTTGAAGTTGAGGTTAGACACATACCCTCAATACTAGATAATATAAAACATTGGTAGGTCTTTAAAGATGATGGGGAAATTCAAAGATTCTTGAAAACTATTGAGGAGTTTTCTAACATTTCAATAGATTAGGATGATGAAGATGGTGAAGTAGAGGTACATGCTGCAGATATCCGTCAAGATAATGTTGCTGGGCACAAAATCATTGAATTGAAGACAAACCATATACCTAAAGGTTTGGTTCCATTAGAGAGGCTATTTGATCACAATGATGTTTCCAGGAAGGCTGTTATTCAGACAAAAGAAACTGATGTATTGGACTATGACATCAGTACTGATACAAATCCTAGGTTGGTCAAAATATCTAGAAAACTGTCACAGAAATAGAGAAGAGCATATGTTGAATTAATGAAGCAATATTCAGATTTATTTTCCCGGTCTTATGAATATTTGAAAGTGTTTGATACATAGATCATACAAGACAAAATTCCTCTGAAACCTAGGTCTAAACCTGTTAAGCAAAAGTCCAGGCAATTTAATCGTCTACTGTTACCCATAATAGAAAAGGAGTTGAAAAGGTTATTAGAAGCCAAAATCATAGTGCCACTGAGATACTCAGAATGGGTAGCCAACCTTGTGCCTGTCAGGAAGAAGAATGGAGACATAAGGCTCTGTGTGGACTTCAGGAATTTGAACAGGTGCTCCTTGAAAGACAATTATCCATTTCCAAAAATGGATCATATCTTACAGAGAGTTGTTGGTGCGAAGAGGATCTATATGCTTGATGGATACTCAGGCTATAGTCAAATATCAATACTGGAGGAAGATAAAAAGGAAACAACTTTTACCACTCCCTGGGGTACTTTTATGTACGAAAAGATGCCCTTTCGATTGATGAATGCAGAAGCCACATTTCAAAGGGCTATGGATATTGCTTTTATTGGTGAAAAGGACAGGTTTGTGGTTATTTATCTCGATGACATCACTGTATTTTCAACATCCGATGAAGAACATTTACAACACTTGAAGCAAACTTTTGAGAAATGCAGAAGGTATGGCATATCACTTAAGCCTAAAAAATCACACTTTGCCATGGAGGAAGGAAATCTTTCAGAACATATTGTTTCCCCTGAAGGTATTAAAATAGATCCTGAAAGAGTGAAGGCTATCCAACAAATGGATATTCCGAGAAACAAGAAGTCTATTCAGTCCTTCATTGGTAAAATTAATTTTTTGAGGAGGTTTATACCTAGTTTTGCAGAGATTATCAAGTACATTACTAACATGTTGAAAAATGATGCAGAAATTAAATGGATACCAGAAGCTAAAGAATCTTTTGAAAGAATCAAGCAGGCTCTTGTTCAAGCCCCTGTTCTCATTAGTCCAGATTACTCCAAGGGATTCATGATTTTCTCATTTTCATCAGAAAACACATAGTTGTTGTTCTTCTGCAAAGAAATGAGCAAGGATATGAGCAGCCCATCTCCTTCTTTAGCAAAACTCTCAGAGACTCCAAATTGAAGTATGATATAATGGAGAAACATGCTTATTCCCTGGTAAAGGCTCTGAATTCCTTTAGAGTATATGTTCTTCAATCTGAGATTAAAACTTATGTCCCAAGCAGTGCAGCCAAAGAAATATTGGTTCAACCTGATTGTGAAGGAAAGAGAGGGAAATGGATAACAAAAATCCTGGAGTATGATCTCACCATAAAGCCTACTCAGCTGATAAAAGGTCAAGGCCTTGCCAAATTAATGACAGAATCTAATTGCAAAGCAATTGGGTTGTACCATCTTTCAGACAAGACACAATATTCTTCTTTCCATATTGAAGAAACAAATTCACAGGTAAACAACAAGTATGTTTCTTCACCATGGTACAAAGATATCATATTTTTTCTGCTGAATTTTCAATCTCCCCTAGAGTTGGATAAATCAAAATTCAAATCATTAAAGTTAAGAGTATTAAAGTATTGCATTATTKATCAGATCTTATTCTGGAAAGACCCTAATGGTTTTTTGTTGAGGTGTGTTGATGAAAAAGAAGCTGAACAAATTTTTTATGATCTACATCATGGTGTGTGCGGAGGCCATCACCATTAGAAGGATACTGCCTTCAAGATTCTTAGGGCAGACTATTACTGGCCATTTCTATTCTCAGATATTTTTGCTCAAGTTAGGGCATGTGAACCCTGTCAGAAATTTGCTGGAAAGCATAAACTTATGTCTTTGCCTCTGAAACCAATCATCACCCATATACCATTCCAACAATGGGGCTTTGATTTCATCGGAGAGATCAATCCTTCATCTTTAGGACATCATAGATGGATTCTTGTATCCACTGATTACTTTATGAAGTGGATCGAAGCAATTCCGACTCAGAATGCAACAAACAAGGTAATCATGGACTTTCTTGAAGGATATATTTTTTTCAGGTTTGGCTGTCCTAAAAAACTAGTCACTAATAATGCACAAGCCTTTAAATCCAATTCCATGATTGAATTCTGTAATAAGTATAGTATCAAATTGGTTCACTCTACTCCCTACTACCCCTAAGGGAATGGGTTAGCAAAGTCCTCCAATAAAAATCTAATAAGGATTATCAAAAAACTACTGGCAGAAAATAAAAAATCATTGTATTCCAAGTTAAAGTTTGCCCTATGGCCTGATGGTATCAGCAACAAGAAATCTATTAGGACCTCTCCTTTCCAGATGGTATATGGGACAAAAGCTATTCTTCCAACTCAATTGGGCCTACCAATTTTGAAATTCTTACAAGAAGAATTTGAAGAACCCAATGATCTCCAAAGGAGAATTTTTCAGATGATTGAGGTTCAGCAGGTCAGAGAACAGATGAATCAGAAAGCTGCTGCTCACCAGAGTAAAGTCAAAGCCACATTCGATAAGGGAACTAAGAAATATGTTTTTAATGAAGGAGATTTGGTGTTAAGATGGGATGCTAGGAGAGAGGAAAAATAAAAACATGGTAAGTTCGATAACTTATGGTATGGACCTTTCAGAATAGCCAAGGTAATGGACAACAACACTTTTCTCCTGCATAATTTAGATGACACAAAAACTTTTGGAGGCCCAATGAATGGGAGGTTCTTGAAACACTATTTTCTCTAAAGAATCATCAAATTTTCAGTTAGTACAGTAGGTTTTTTCTTTCAATAAAGGCTCCATATACCTAATGGATTTGTTTCTACAGTTATGCTATAAATAAAGGATGACAGATGCAGGGAGATTAGTGAATCTGAAATAAAGGAAAAGGCAATGGTTTGCAGTTCTTGGAGTCTATTATCAAAACTCCACCCCTAGAAGGAGCCAGTGTTAGTCTCTAATTTTTCTTTTGAATTAGTGAGAAACCCTAATCCTAAACCCTTCCTACCTACACTTCACTGTCTGCTTTCATTTTATTTTAATCCTTGTTTTCAGCTTGTTACGATTTGCCTTTTATCTTTTTGGATAATTTCTTTAAGTCTGGAGTTTTAAGACATGGTTTTAAATGATGTATCACTTCATATGCCTATTTGAATTTTTCAAATTCAAATCTATTCTAGTCATCAATAGTGCTACTGGAATAACATTATTCCCATAATGCAAATATAATCATGCCTTAATATGCATCTGCCACCCTGATTTCGTTATGATTACACAGATCGTGGACTAAGAATTCGCATGTGTCCCACGATATATCTCAAATCATTTTTCAAACCGTTAAATGATCGGATTGTCCTGTACCTACAACTGAATCATTTCAAATCGTTCATTCCCAAAGATCATTATTTGAACCCGTCACCTGTCATTCTGATTTTGTTGAATTATAAGCACAGATGTTTTTCTCAGAAGAACTGTTATATGTTAACAGTTGTAGGTTGTAAATTCAGAATATGAGTAGTGCCAGTGGTAGCATTGTGTTTATGGCGCCTAAGAGAAGCGAGAAAGTGGTCAGATTGGAACCTGAGGGCGCCGAGATTCTTGAATCATATCTGCAGATGGTGTAGATATTTAGAGATGCTGGCTGGTTTGAATTCCTCACTACCTTCCAAGGTCATGACAAACAGGTCTCTATGGCGTTTGCACAAAACTTCAATGGTTTCAAAGTGGAGATCGAAAAGTTGCTAATGCTGGTGACAGAACAAACAATTGCTAAAGCTTGCAGGTTGGTGGTTGGAGGAGAACGATGGTGGAAGAAAGAGCATGTAGTTATAGAGTTTGTCAATCAATTCTTACTTCTAGATAAGCAAAACCCGAATTGGAGAAAGGGAGTTCCTCACAACTGGATTAGACCAKAATGGCACACTGCTCTAATCATTATCCACAGGTATATCACCCGCGAAGGCAGATTCTCACTGATTTATATCTATCACATTAGGTTATTAATGCATCTAAATGGMGATTATCCTTTAAATCTKCCTTACTTTCTACTCAAAAKCTTGGMAAAGATGTCAAAAAGAGTGTAGTCACACCCCTCCAAAGCAAAGAGTAGCTTGTTTCATCAGGTTTTAATTAAGACTCTAGTAGTGTCTACTCTGAGAGAAATACAGAAACCTKGGAGYTGGCTCATGCAATCCTTAAATCCTGACCCACAGTCCAATAAACAAAAGAGAGTAAAAYGGAAAAGGGTTACATAGAAACAAAATATTTTAGTTGATGAAACCCCTGCTAAAGAAGAAATGCCTGCTATTAGGGCAACGAGGAACAACATAGGTAATAGACCAAAATTGGATCCATAAATCGAAATGTTTTCTGAGACAGATGTTAAAATGGAGGAAGAATCAGATAAAGATTATGATATTCAAACTACAGTTAAGCATGAATCACCATCAACCAGTAAGAACGGCATTGCAGTTAAAAAGATGAAGAAGAAAGGTGTACCAGTGTCTCAACCCTAGAAGGAATTCTACTAGGGTTACCAAAAAATACAGGTTGAAGTCCAAAGCCATGTTCGATCCCTCCATCAAAGACGAAAACTTCATAGTTATAGAAGATCACTTTGAAGATGCTGAAGCAGGTACTAGGAAAAAGGCAAGAAGACCTCCATTACATAAGAAACCAACAAAAAGAGGTAAGCAAATTGTTTCACTCCCTACAAGACCTGTAACACGAGCTACTACCAGATTGGAACAAGCTAAAGCAATTGCTAAAGGTATCAGTGAGAATCCTGAAAATAAAAAAGGTAACCTTGTAGATTCAGATCACATATCAGATATACCTGAAGCTATGGATTCAACAAGTTCTGATGAAGAACACATCTCAGGATTGGCTTCTAAATACCGAGTCAAATTGAGAGGACCAAAGGTTGCCATAGATCTGAATGAGCCTGCACCTTTTGAAGAGTTCCCCGAATTCAAGGTTAAGGTCATAACTGATAAAGAAAGGATCAAAGAACTCCAGAAGACAGTGAGACAATTGAAGAAAGAAAAGGCCCTTATAGAACAATGGAGTGCTCGTCAGAAAGAAAAGATTGAAGTTTTCAAGAAGAAGAAAAAAGAGCAAAGGGCATTGCTCAAAGAGCTCAAAGAAATAAACTTCAAACTCTATTGGCATAATGTTGTGCTTACCTCAAAGCTCAAATAGAAAACTGCCAAGGCTATTGTTGTTATCATATCCTAAATGCTTCATGAAGAATTTGGCACAATCATAATTTTATATGTTTTCCAGGGAATAGGGCAAGATTTACTTGTTTTGGCTTGTCAAAAGCAAAGACCTCAAATTGTATGACTAGATCAGACTAATCCGTGTTTTGTAGAATCGAATGTAATGTTGGAAAGATCATGCAATATTAAGCTGTTGAGCAATGATCTATTTTTGGAATGTAAATGCTCTTTTTGAGCTAACTTCCATAGTAAATAGATACTAATTAGATCTAGCCATTAAGAGCACACTAGAAGATAGGATCTAAGGTATTTTGGATAGTTTAAATAGGTAGAGGAAACATTCTGTTCAGGTCGAAAAATTGGAGATCCAGAGGACTTATTTTGAAACTCCTTGTAAGGCATTACTGTTCTATTTGACACTTAATAGCAAAGGCATATGGATGGTTAGACACTCTTTTCTACTTTGTTTTTCTTTCTTCATGTTTGAGTTCATTATTCAGACTGCAATGCATTTGTTTCTTGTTTGTTAATTAATACAGTCAAGAATTTGCTGTAGAAATTATTTTCAAGTTTTGATTTCAAGTTGATGGCCTTGTTTCTTTATGATATTCTCAGAAAGGATTTTATGTGAAGTTGACAAATTGAAGGCTTCATCCTCTCTTTTTCTTATTGGTATAATCTATCTATGTGACTACCGTTTAATCAGTCAATGGGATATACTATGTTCTGATTTTGAGTTTCATGTTATGTTATAACCTTGAGCCAGTTTTCAACCACCTTATTCAAAAAACCAAATCATAAAAACCTTCAAAACACTTTGCAATAAACCGATGATGCCCTAACTTGCCCTCTCACAGTCAAGTGCAACTTTAGGGACTAACAACTACTTCGGGTGAGACTTCATTTGCTTCGCAGGTGTTGCCGAAAGGGCTAGTAGTTAGGGCTTGTTGGTGCACTATTAGAGCTGAACCCTGGGTCTTCCCCTGTGCCAACAGGAGGACACGGTAGGTGGTTGACCAATGCATGGCCATATGGCTTTGCACACGACCAAGGGTAGAGAACCAGGGCAGAGTCTTAGGGCGCCAACTCCTAACACTTGGACACATGAATGACCCATATGACCTGCAGCCTGGGGAAAAGGGGCATGCATCAATTTTTTCCAATTTGTGGGTTTTTTACTATACAAAATGATTTTTTTTGTTATTTAGCCTGATTTTAATGGATTTAGGGCCAAAAAGTAAGGATATGGAGCCCTTTTTGAGGCTAGATCTTGGGAGGAAGTTTGGAGGTGAACCCCAACTCAAAATCTATATAAACCAGGTGTTTTTGACAGTCTAGGAAGGTTCAAAACAACATAACGCTGAAGAATTTGTGAAGATTAAGCCATTTTTATGCAGGGAATCCATTGAGGAAGCGAACTTTGGAGGCCATTTACAGGAGCTACGTTAGCCTTTTTCTTTGTCGTCAGTTGTGTTGGATTCTTGAGGTCTAGTAGAACAAAGCCAGACCAGTTTGTAATCTATTTGATGGACTTCCGATGTATTTTTGAAGCATTGAAGATTAATAATGAAGCACCCCCCACCAAGACAAAGTCCCAAAGACATAGGCAACCTTGCCGAACTCCGTTAACAATCTTTGGCGTTATGGTTTGCTGTTCTTAGTGCTTACTTTATGTTCTTCATTCTTTATGATGGCTGCAATATTCTTTCATTAAATATTCTTCTTCTCTTCAATTTCTAAATGGTAAATCAACTCATGCATAAACTTAACCAAAGTCTTTAAAAGATCAATTTTGGATTAGGTACCCTTGAAAGGCTTCATACTTTGTTATCCTGCTCATTACGATCCTCTTGATTGTCAAGTGTACCCGCCTTGTGACTGACTGTGAGTTGGCAACCTAGTTGCCTATTTTTAGGGACCTACACAGGTGACTGCGGGGGCATACTGTAGTACCTAGGGCAGACATTGGATTGCATTTTGTAGAGTATACGCGGAGGGATTTTATGTGTTCTGGTTACAACTACTCCAATAAGTTTCTCTAGTGTCGATTGGCGTAATTGTTCTCCCTGCTAGTCGGTCGATTGCTTGATTTTCTGTTAGGAACTTTTTAGTGTGTGCTCTTTGTTTTGCTCTAACTTAGCCTTAGAGTGTCGGTTGATCATTTCACAAGGTGGAATATCAACAACTCCGTTTTTCACGTGGGCTTCACTGCCTTATGCCAGTTACTTTGGAGCCATCTCCGCCACCGCTGAGGTGCAGCCTAGATCAAGAGGGTTCATTTGAAGCGACCGTGCCACAAGAAACTGTACCTGAGTCGGCTCTTAGAGAATACTTTCCTGTATTGAAGGAGTTCACTATTTCTGACCTCAAAGCCGAAGGCTTCATGCCCGAAATCTCTCTGATCACTGATTTATCAACGTCGCTTCTTATTCAGATAGTCCCTTCTAAGGTGACTTCACCTGGACATCATTTTGTTAGATGAGTGGCGATGGAAGCAACGAGTGCTACTTCTTCTGGGAGTCCTCATACTCCCATCTTAGCTACTGCAGGAGGGGGTGTCGTGCCTCCTCCCCCACCTTTACCTATCAATATTACAGTTGTTTAAACACCCACAACTTCGGGCAATGGCACAGTCCCCTCAATGACCATGACCATTGTTACTTCTATTCAAAACGTGTCTGGCGCTCCCTTTTCGTATGAGATGTCAAGTTTCAACTCTAGTTCGACCTTAACCTACTCTACTCTACATACTATTGGTCTAGGGGCAGGGAGTTCTAATGCTCCCTGACAAGGATATTTCACTGGCACCACTACCCCATTTAGCGTTATCCCATACAGTGGGGGTCATATCCCTCCTTCATCCCCTTCGCTCGAATGTGCTTTCTAGTAGCCATTCATGCTTAACACTAGTTTTATCTTGTTCAGTGGGGGGAGTCATGGGCCTCAATCCTATATGACTCTGGTAGGGTCTATGCCTTTTCTTTGTTTAGTGCATTTGGAAATAACGCTTTCTCATCATCTGCTTTCTCGTTAGAGGGAAACCTCGTCTTTTCTCAACCAAACCCTATGCAAGGCTTCATTCCTTCACAGGGAGTGATGACAAGAGTTTACTTCGTGCAAGGTCTTGGAAATTCCTGGCATGGCTCGTTTCCTTCGCAAGGGATGTCGATCAGGGGAAACTCCTCCCACACTCAATGGAACCTTGGGTAGGGTTCAATACCTATGCCAGGAGGGTAGGCTGGGGGAATTGATCCACAAGATCAAAATATGCTAAAAAATCAAAGTTCTTAGAATTGTTTGAAAACAGACTTGTGCGTAGGCCTCGTCCTCACGATCGCAATGCAACTTGAACGGGTTCAAACGTGCATAGTATGTGAAAGATATCACATTCTGTCAACTTTGCCAACTTTTGCTGACTGTGCAGTTCGTACTGTTGGCTGTGCAGACCGTACTTACACGTGGCAGGGTGACTGTACTGACATGTGGCAGAGGTTGACTTGGTAGGTGATTTGACATATGCAGTGGACCTATCTAGTTTTGACAGGTGACATTTTTTTGGACCAAACATGGGCTGCCACGTGGCACCCCTCCGTGATATAAAATTTTGGTTGGAGTCCGTGGGGGTCGAACCCATGACCTCCGGGGAAAGTGGCAATGTGTTGGCGTAGGCCAAGCTACCAACTCACCTACCATATGTTTCTTAACCATATACCATCGCGTATCTATTTAAGTTTGTACTAATGTATGGTTGGGCGGAAAAAAGGGTTGAGGCTTAGCCCCAGCCCTGGGTTACATATCCCATTGCATACGACCTTACCTTAAGACCTTTCACGTGAGGTTTCAACAACTCTAACCAATGGTAAAGCCACGTCATAGGATCCAATGGTCCATCCACAAGCGTAGGGTTTGGATTTAGTGTTAGGACATGGCCACATGGAGGCCATGTGACCAAGACTTCCGTCGAGAAAGGTGCTATGCCTCCTAAGTGTTTGAAAAAATGCTACGATTTGTAGAATGCATGTGGGATCTTGGTTTTGGCACGAAAATGCATTCCAGAGCTAGGTTGTTGACACACAAAGGCATTTTTGGCGAGTAGAGACAACAAAGAATTGGGAGAAACTTCTAAGAAGTGATTCTAGCTCAATTTTTGGCTAAACTAGGTGGAGGGAGAGCCCAACTAGGGGTTTTTGGACGTTCTGGATCCATTGAAGCCATGTATTTTTCATTCTAAGCATTGTAAAGTATTGATTTTGACACTTTGAGCATTAATGAAAATGATCCATGGGAAGCTGGACCTGGAGATGTAGCCCAAGAGAGGGGTGAACTCCTTTATCATTTTGTTGTGTTGATGTGTTTACTTTGATGGATGTTATGTCTGTTTCTGTTGCTCATGATTAAGTAAAAACTCATTAAGTTTTATGTGTTTGTAATTTGATCCTATTACCCAAGCACATACAATTTATACTTGCAATTTTAAAGAGACTCAAGCCTTTTTATTTTCAGATCAAGTTGGTATCAAAGCATAGGCTTTTGAAGGTTTGATTGTTTTGCAATTGTTTGTTTTCTGATGCTTACAAGGTTGAAGCTCACAAGAGGAGAAGGTCAACTTGTAGAGCCAAGTTCTCAACTTTCAAGAAGGAGAACTACACAATCACCTCAAGCTTCAAGGAGATATACACCAAGTTTGGCTCATGAGGAGAGTCATGAAACTCTTACTTCAGAGGATAAAACTTTTAGAAAATCTTTCTATGATATGACATAAATGGTAAAAGTTTTATTTGAGGAAAGAAATGCAAGGTTGCAAGGTGAAAGCTCAAATCCTCCAAAGGGTAATGAAGATAATGGTGATAAAACTCCAAAATGAAATGGAGGGAATGATGATACTCCACTTCCTTCACCTCCATCTTCCACTTCTTCTACCATTTCACAACCACCTCCAAATTATCCAAAAGAACATGGTAAAATTCCTCTACAAACTCCTTTGCTTAAGCTTGATATTAAGTTTGAGTTGCCTATGTACAATGGAGAGGTAAATGCTGAGAAATTGGATAACTGGATTCATCACATTGAAGTGTATTGTAGGATACAAAGAATCAAAGATGATGAAACTAAGATTCAACTTGCTTCTCTTAGATTGGAAAGTGCAACACTCGTTTGGTGGGAAGCCAAAACTCAAGAGGAGATGAAGAAACAGGGTAAAGTTTTATCCTCTCAGAATGATTTTATTGTTGCACTTAAAAGACAATGTTATCCATTAGGATACATGCAAAAAGCTATTATGGATTGGAAAAACTTTAGACAAGATAAAGGGAAAAGTGTGCAAAGCTACACTCAAGAATTTAGAAGAAGAGCTTTGATTTTGGTTATAGATTGATCTTCTTAAGAAACTTTACTGAAATACATTGGAGGATTGCATAGCTACTTGAGGCACACAATACTTATGTTTAACCCTGCAAATCTAGATGAAGTTTGTGTACATGCAACTCATTTGGAAGCAAGAGGGAGGAATGAATCTCAAGAGGGCAGAATGAATCCTTTTGTTAAGGGAGACAAGGGAAAGAGGAAATTCAAAGGAAATTGAAGAAAGAATGCTTCAGTCAAGAAAGAGGGAGATAAACTCTCATCTAAAAACTATTCAAAGGATGGCCATGATGAAGACCATTGTTGGAAACTTCATCCTGAAATGAGACCCAAAAATTTCAGCCATAAGGGGAAACCAAAGACTACTGCAACTACACAACATGATTTAGGTTCTGATTTGGGTGATGAAACAAAGATTACAACCATGGGTTCTCAAGGTAAGGATTCTATTGCAAGTACTAGTTCTTCAAGTAGTAGTAGCTTCAATGAAACTCAACATGAAAAAGAAAGAATAGAKCTTTTCCACATAAGGGTTATTTCAAAGCATACCAAGATAGATACTCTTTTTGATATTGGATCTCAAGSAAACCTCATATCTGAAGACACTGTCAAGAAATTAAAATTGGAAACTACTCCATATCCTAAACCATACCCTCTAGTATGGATATGTGACAATGCCAAGTTGCATGTGACAAGAAGGTGTAAACTTAGATTTTCCATCATTGCAAACTTTATARATGAGGTAGATCTTGATGTTATTCCATTGGATATCTGTGGTATTGTGTTGGGAAGCACATATTTATATGATAGGAGAGCCATCTTTCATCATCATGAGAACATGTATCATTTGTTTAAAAACGGAGTTGAGTACATTGTTAGAGCACATACCAAGAAGTTGAATTTGTCACTTGTACTAAATGCTGGACAAATGAAAAGATTAGTCAATTCTAGCAAGAATTTTGTCCTCTTGATGATCAAACCCAAAGACAATGTTGAAAAATAAGATTTCTATGGTTGTGATGCAAAGTTGAAATCTGATTTATATGAGATTGTTAACCAATATGATGAGATGTTTCAGAAACCAAAAGGATTGCCTCCAAAAAGGGGTATCCAACATGAGATACAATTGCAACAAGATTGTCCTCTTCCAAACATTGGTATGTACAGGATGTTAGTCATGGATAATGTTGAAATTAAAAAACAAATCCAAGATTTGCTTGACAAAGGGGTCATCATGCCAAGCACATTGCATGTGTGTCACCAATTGTTTTAGTGCCAAAGAAAGCTGGTACATGGCGTATGTGTGTAGATTTCAGAGCCTTGAACAAGATTACTGTAAATAATCATTATCCTCTTCCTATAATTGATGATTTGCTTGATCAATTGAAAGATGATAAGTATTTTACTAAGTTGGATTTGAGAAGTGGATATCATCAGATTAGGATTGTTGAAGGAGATACATGGAAGACAAATTTCAAAACAAAGCAAGGTTTGTTTGAGTGGATGGTAATGCCATTTGGGCTTTGTAATGCTCCTGCTACATTCATGAGAGTCATGAGTGATGTTTTAAGGCCTTTTCTTCATGATTGTGTGATTGTCTACTTGGATGAAATTTTGATATTTAGGAAATCTCGTGAAGAGCATGTTATGCATGTAAAGCAAGTTTTAGATGTCTTAAAGAAAGAAAATTTGTTTTTGAAGATGTCTAAATGTGAGTTTGGAAAGACCTCACTTGTTTACTTGGGACATATTGTTCGAGGAGGAGAACTAAAAATTGATCCTTCCAAGGTCAAATTCATTTTGGATTGGCACAAGCCCAACAATGTGACATAGGTAAGAAGCTTTTTGGAAGATTCCCAATATTAGAGAAAGTTTATTGCTAACTTCTCTTCAATTGCAGCTCCATTACATGCAGTGACAAGCATCAAACAAGTTTTCCAATGGCGAGGCAAGCAACAAAAATATTTTGATGCATTAAAGGAGAAGATTAGTTCAACTCCGTTTCTTGCACTTCCTAATTTGAGACAACCATTTGAGATCCAAACAGATGCAAGCAATTATGCAATGGGAGCAGTCTTGTTACAACATGGTAAGCCCATTTGTTTTCATTCAGAAACTTTTAATGGTGCTGTGATTAAGTATCCTACTTATGATAAGGAGTTGTATGCATTGGTGGAAAGTGTGAAAAAATGGAAACATTATTTGTTGGGAAAAGAAACAATCATTCACACAGATCATCAACCATTGCAATACTTACAATCACAAACAAAGCTACAACAAGCAAGGCACTTCATATGGATGGGTTTTCTACAACAATTCCACTTGGTTATAAGGTATGAGAAAGGCATTTATAACAAAGTTGCAGATATGATTTCTAGGCCTATTGTTAGTGCTTCATTTATTCTTAAGCATAATTCTAGCATGCATGAGAGCTATGTTGAACAATATGATTTAGATGCAAATTTTAAAAAGGTTTACGCAACTTTGTGTCATTCTAACCAAGTTGAGGAATTGGATTACCATGTGCATGATAAGCTTTTGTATCATATTGGCAAGCTATTTATTCCACAGGGTGAAAGAGTCAACATCATAAGGGAAGCACATTCTTCTCTTATTGTTGGCCACTTTGGTGTAGGCAAGACAATGGCTAATTTGCAAAGGTATTGCTATTGGCCTAAAATGAATGAAAGTGTTTCAAGATATGTAATAGGATGTTCTTTATGTGCTACAAGTAAGCCTAGCAATAGAAAGTTGGGTTTGTATACTCCACTTCCAGTTCCTTCTCGTCCTTGGGAAAGCATTTCCATGGACTTTCTAGGAGGGATACCTATGTCTAAAAAGAATCATGATTATCTTTATGTTGTGGTTAACCTTTTCAACAAAATGTGTATTTTGATGCCTTGTAAGAAGAAAGTTACAGCTGAACAAACAACACAAATGTTCTTTCAACATGTTTGTGTACATTTTGGGTTGCCCAAATCCATTATTTCTGATCGAGATTCTCGATTTATTGGAAATTTTTGGTCAAGCTTATGGGCACTCATGGACACCAAGTTGAAAAAGAGCACAACTTTTCATCCACAAAGCGATGGCAAAAAAAAAGTGGTGAATAGAACAGTAGTACATCTTCTTCGTGGATATTGCAGTAAACATCCTAATCTTTGGGATGAGCACCTACACTACATTCAACATGCTTACAACCAGGCTAAGCACTCTTCGACTCAAACATCTCCATTTGAGGTATGTTTTGGTTATTTGTCAAAATCTCCTTTAGATTTTATCTTTGGGAAAGATATTGTTATTGATGGTCAATATGACATTGATAGAGAAAATAAGTTCATTGAACAAATTCAGTTGGTGCATCAAATGGTACAAGAATAGTTGGAAAAGATCCAAGCCAAGTACAAGACAAGACATGACAAGCATCGTGTTAATCACAGTTTCCAATTTGGAGATGAATTTTGGCTTTAAATTAGCAAAGAGAGGCTTAAAGGAGAAGGTAAAAAACTGAAACCAATTAGATATGGACCTTTCAGTATTCTTGAAAAGATTGGTAACAATGCCTTCCATTTGGATTTGCCTCTTTATATGCAAATGTATGCAGTAGTTAATGTTGAGAATTTGAGATTGTATGAGCATCCTTTGATTGATGATCAATGAGAGCATGTTTAGATTCCTTCCATAGATGATTTCTCACCAGAATATATTTTAGAACTGCATGAGGATACAATCCTTGACAGGAGGATGAGAACTTCAAAACGAGGGAATGCACAATACCTTCGAGTGGGTCTTAAAGGCACAAATCCAAGAAAACCCAATTGGATTGAGGTTGTAAAGGTGAGGGAACTGTACCCTCATCTTCAGATAGACGAAAAGTAGTATTTTGGAGGTCCAAAAGCTTCCCAATGGGGAGGAGTGATCTAGGGGATAAAAATATGCTCAAAAATCAAAGTGCTCGAAATTGCTTGAAAACGGACTCATACGTAGGCTTCGTCCTCATGATCCCAACACAACTTGAACGGGTTCAAACACAAATCGTATGTGAGAGATATCATGTTCTGTCCAATTTGCCAAACAAGTAAAAGTTTTGTTGATTGTACAACCTGTACAGTCCGTACTTCTGACTATGCAGACTGTTGACACGTGGCAGGGTGACCATACTGACACATGGAAAGTAGTGATGTGGCAGAAGCTGACATGGCAGGTGATTTGGAATATGCGGTGGACCTATCCGATTTTGACACATGGTGTTTTTGTGGACCATGGTATGGTGCCACGTGGTATAAAATTTTGGCTGGAGTTCATGGGGGTCGAACCCATGACCTCTGGGGAAAGTGGCAATGTGTTGGCGCAGACCATGATACCAACCCACCTTCCATATGTTTCTTAACCATATACCATTACATATCTATTTAAGTTTGTACTAATATATGGTTGGGTGGAGAAAAGGGTTGGGGATTAGCCCCAACCCTCGATTACATATCCCATTGCATACAACCTTACCTTAAGACCTTTCGTGCAGGGTTTCAACAACTCTAACAAATGGTCAAGCCACGTCGTAGGATCCAACAGTCCGTTCACAAGCGTGGGGTTCAGATTTAGCGCTAGGACATGGCCACATGGAGGAAATGCGACCAGAACCTCCATTGAGAAAGACACTATGCCTCCTAACTGTTAGTCATAATGCCACGATTTGAGGAATCCCATGGGAGTTGGGTTTTGGCATGAAAATGCATTCCAGAGCTAGGTTGTTGACACACAGGTGCCTTTTGGTGAGCAGAGACAACAAAGAATTGGGAGAAACTTCCAGGAAGTGATTACAACTCAGTTTTTGGCCAAACCAGGTGTAAGAAGAGCCTAGTTAGGGGTTTTTGGACGTTCTAGAGCCATTGAAGCCATCTATTTTGCATTATGAGCATTGTAAAGCATTAATTTTGACACTTTGATCATTAATGAAAATAATCCATGGGAAGCTGGACCAAGAGATATATCCCAAGAGAGGGGTGAACTCCTTTATCATTTTGCTGTGTTAATGTGTTTAATTTGATGGTTGTTGTCTGTTTACGATTCTCATGATTACATAAAAACTCATTAAGTTTTATGTATTTTTAAATTGATCCTATTACCCAAGCACATACAATTTATACTTGCAATTTTAAAGAGACTCAAGCCTTTTCATTTTCAGACCAGGCATCCCCAACCAAGGTCCTTAGAATACCGTGCAGCGAGAAATACTTACATAAGGTATGTCATCCAACTACGGGAATCTGTCGACGATGTAGAATCAAGCGCAAACTCATTTTACTGGCTTGGGCCACCATGGTTTCTTCCCTGGACAATAGTCATACTTTTCTTGGCAACATGGTGCCAGTCAAAATCCAAGCCCTCTTTTGCTTTGAATCCACCACAACCTAGACTACTGTTCCTGGCAACTCCTCATTTGCCAGACTTGTCAAGGCTGTTGAACGATCCAATTTGTCATGATCCATGTTGGCCCTCCATGCTAACCAAGTTTCCCTTGAACATCCATAAGTTTTAAGGCAAGCCAGGTGATGATCCAAGTGATCATGTTATGACATTTCATTTATGGTTCTCATCCAACTCGTTGAATGACGACTCCATTCAGTTGTGTTTGTTTCAACGCACTCTTATAGGAGGTGTTGCGAAATGGTATATTGATCTCGATAGCTCGAAGTACACTTACTTTAACAACCTGGATATGGTTTTCTTAAACCATTTCCAGTGACTGGTAAGATATGATGCCGACACCGAGTTATTGGCCAACTTCGAGCAAACAAAATCTGTCCATATCTCAGA
Source organism: Picea mariana (assembly GCA_032191745.1). Taxonomy (NCBI): domain Eukaryota; kingdom Viridiplantae; phylum Streptophyta; class Pinopsida; order Pinales; family Pinaceae; genus Picea; species Picea mariana. The sequence continues at coordinate 23,259 of JASDQU010011850.1, read as the reverse complement.
TCACATATGAGAATGGCGTCGACGAAAGAGCTTGATAAAAGTGAAGGTCCTTCCTGCATTTTTTCTCGAGTGGTTCCTAAAGTCCTTGGTGCCTTGTGTATCCAAAGACGTCGCGACATATAGTGTTTTTTCCGAAGAACAGGCTATCATGAGAGCCCAACAACTAGAATTGATTTACTCTCAATCCGGTATGCTGTACGAGATTCTTCCGGACGTACCACGATCGACTTTTGACAAGGCCAAACAAAATTCTAAGACTCACGCCAATAACNAGGCTATCATGAGAGCCCAACAACTAGAATTGATTTACTCTCAATCCGGTATGCTGTACGAGATTCTTCCGGACGTACCACGATCAACTTTTGACAAGGCCAAACAAAATTCTAAGACTCACGCCAATAACATAGTAGGATCAACACAAAGTAAACCCATAGATAAGTTGACTAACCAGTTACAATAATTATTGATTCAACAGACTGTGGCCAACCAAACTCTTGGTTCGGTTGCCCCCAAAACCCAAACATCAGATGTACACAGTGTGCAATCGACGAATCCCAAGGGTAACCAAAAATCCAAAGGAAAGAGGAAATCTGAAGACAAGAAGGATAAGGGGGATAAGAAGGTTGTCAATAGTGTTGGCGAGGGTAAAAACAAAAAGAGGAAGGTGAAGTTTCCATGTAAACTTTGCACAGACGATCACTTGACTTACCAATGCCCTCAGCTTGAGGAATCCGAAAAAGCTATTGGCTCAGCAACAACCTACCGTGTTAACCAACCCTTTTCCATGAGGGAAACATTTGGCTCAAGCTTCCTCATCCATAAATTCACCTGGGGGAAATCAGGGAGCTCCCGTGCCTAATTCTAATAACGAAGCCACAAATGTTTATATTATGAGATAAGATGATCATCTGCAGACTAGGGCTCATGATTACATAATGCAAGAATCTGTCGAGAAGGGAAAATAAGCCTCTAACTCATCGCCTCCTCATCAAATTGAGAAGACTATGGGAGAAACTATGACTCGCATCCCTAAGGATGCATTTAAGAGGGTTTCTCAAAACTCGAATGCAAGGGCTTCTTAGAACTACTTTGTCCTGGAGGATCTAGCACAAAATCCTTGTGCAATGTCTACTTTGGAAGTCCTCTAGAGTTTCCCCTCATAGAGAAAAGCATTGTTGTTTTCCTTGGGAGTGACCGAGACTACTAACTCGGAAATGATTGTTTTTACCCTACATATTATAAACCTCATTTGCCTCACCACATCGCTTTTTAGATACTAGTAGTGTATGCCACAAAATCGTTGACATGAAATATTTTTCGTATGTTGGTTGATGAGGGTGCCTCGACTTGCATGATGTCGTTGGCATGTTGGAAGGCCATTGGACAATCTGAGTTGTCTCCGTCACCCATGTTGCTAACTGCGTTTGATGATCGATCTTTTAGACCACATGGCATAATTCCCTCCTTCCTCGTCCAGTTGGAGGGAAAAACTGTGTGTGTTGAGGTAGAAGTAGTCGATGCACCTCTCGACTACAATATTTTGTTAGGGAGAAGTTGGACCTATGCTATGACAACGGTTGTATCCACCGTTTTTTGGGTCTTATGTTTTCCTCATGAAGGCCAAATCACAACTTTTGATAAGTTATCCTTCTCCCGTCCTGAACCTTCATTAGGGAATCCATGGTCCCGATGATTGACAACCGACAACCAGGTACCGTTAACATAGTTACTGGATTGTTTCCATATCTAATAGGGACTGTTGATTATCCACCGCCTGCCAATGATGTCAAGTTTATTTTGGCTGTCCCCGACCAGTCGAAGGCTGCAATCTTTCAAGTCACTTATTTTAGAATGAGTTACTTTAACAACCCATGGATTTTAAATTCCCCAACGACTTCGATGGAAGGGGTAGGGAATCCTGAAATGGCTATGCCCTTATCCACTACTGAGCTTGCATACAATATTGTCCAACAAGCCTCAGCTAACCCTGATCCAGCTCCCCCATAAGAGCTAGATCCCGTTCTTGAGCCTATTTGGGTGCAAGAATATCTTGACACTCAAGATCCTTTGGACTTAGTCTTGCCCTCCGACGAGGCAATTTTGGAGGCAATGGCTCGACCAAATAGAGCTTGGGACAATCTTCACCATAAATCTTATTTTTTACCTGAGCTGAGGATAATAGAGCCAGGAGAGTTCACTATGACTGTGAATGGAGGTGTCGCTTATCATGTTAACCCTCTGGCCACGCACATAATCTATTTCGAGGGAAACATGGCGAGTATAGTTGAAAAAATTTCTATCGACATCTCTAGGACCCCTGGTGTTGTGGAAAACATCTTCATCAGAGTAGATTGTTCCTCCTAGGAGATTCAGATCTATACTGAACTATTTAAATATTTTCGCGACATTTTTGCCTGGTCTTATGAGGAGATTGTATATTTTAAAATTGTACAATATATTACTCCAAACAGATTTTCAATAAAAGAACAAAAGAGATACAATGGAAAATACACACATTACATAAAGATTTTTCCCTTGGAAACCCAAACCGAGAAAACCAACATATTCTATATTCATTCATAGTGTTACATTGTTTAATTTACAATATACGTATAAGACCCAGTGGCATCCAAAACCCTAACCCAATGACCTGGATTAGTCAACAACTCTAATTCCTTAACCCTAAATAGAAAACCATCGGCAAAAACCATGTGCCGAAAAATCGCCCAACAATGGACACAAAAATCGAGGCAACACGAAAAATGAGGCAAAAATGTGACACATTTCTTGAGGTATTTTTTTTTTCTCGGGGGTGCTTCCCCCAACCCCCAGCACAGGGGGGATATCTCCCCCCCTCAAACCCCCCTACACACCCGACAAAACATAGAAAACACTAAGGCTAGTCATGCAAAGAATATAAATCATACCTAACATTCTCCCACTTGTTGTTTTCTTTGCATACAAGGGGTTACATGGTTACATAGTAAAAAATCGAGGGCAACAATGCCCATGGATCCTCTATGACAAGATAAATTCTCAATTCTCACATATTTTGTTAATGAATTTGCAACATTCTTCAAAGTGTCCACCTTCATCAACAACACTTTCTTTTCTTCCACCATGTCTCTCACAAAGTGATATTGAATATCAATATGCTTTGTCTTTGAATGATAAGTCAGGTTCTTTGCTAGAAAAATTGCACTCTGACTGTCACAATCTATCCTTACAACTTGTTGTATGAACCCAATACCTGAACACAATCTTTATAACCATACTGCTTCCTTGATTGCATGAGTGGCTCCCATGTATTCAACTTATGTAGTTGAAAGTGCCACTACAACCTGTCTTTTGCTCATCCAACTGATTGCTCCTCCAAACAGGTTAAATACATTCCCGCTTGTATATCTCCTACAATCGAGATCTCTAGCCAAGTCTACATCCACAAAGTCATGTATGTCCAACAGTCTGTCCAATCTTGGTCTTCCTTGGTAGCACAATTCATAGCTAACAGTGCCACACAAATACCTGAAAACCCATTTTACTGTTGTCCAATGCTCCTTCCCTAGTTTTGACATATACTTGCTAAAACATCCCACTGCATGTGCAATGTCTGGTCTAGTACAGATCATTACATACATCAAACTTCCAACTGCACTTGCATATGGAACATGAGACATGTCCTCCTCCTCTTCCTGTGTCTTGGGACACTGATCCGTCTATCACTTTACACCAACATGAATAGGGACCTTGACTGGTTTACATTCCTGCATATTAAGCATATGCAATATTGACTCGACATATTTTCTCCGATTTAACCAAAGTTTCCTCCTTTTCCGATCTCTTTTAATTTCCATGCCCAAAATGAAATTTGAAGCACTGAGATCCTTCATGTCAAATTTATAGGACAACTGATTTTTCACATCCTGGATAATCTCCTTGTTGTTTCCTATCAACAACATGTCATCCACATACAACACCAAATAAATCAAATGATCATCAATTAATTTAAAATACACACAATGATCCTCTTTTCTTCTTGTGAAGCCAACTCCCAGCATATAAGTATCAAATTTTTGATACCACATCCTTGGTGATTGTTTTAAACCATACAGGGACTTTTTCAGCTTGCATACCAACTCCTTCTTTCCCTTCACAGTAAAGCGTTATGGAGTCTTGTCACCCAGTGATGATGAGGGTGATATGTTGACCAGGTAACATGCAGTACCCACTTCTTTTGCCCAAAATTATTGCCATAACCTGGCACCACTGAGCATGCACCTTGATTTTTCCATCAACACCCTGTTCATCATTTTTACAACTCCATTTTACTGAGGTGTATATGGAGTAGTCTTTTGCCTTGCTATACTGCACTTCTTACAGAATTCTTCAAATTCATTCTCGGAGAACTCTCCACCATTATCTGTCCTCATCACCTTAATTATTTTCTCTGTTTGATTCTCAACAAGAGACTTAAACTCTTTAAACCTATCAAAGACTTCATATTTATTCCTGAGGAAATATATCCAAGTATTCCTCTAGAAGTCATCTATAAATGAAGGATAGTACATAGATTTTCCCAATGATGGAACTGACACAGGTCCAAACACATCACCGTGAACTAGCTGTAAAATTCTCTCTACCCTCGTTGCACCAGAGGGGAATCTTACCTGATTTTGCTTCCCATATACACAATGTTCATAGAAATCAAAATCCAGAGAGCAGTTAGACATACCTTCAACCATACCTTTACCATGTAGTAGTCGAAGAACCTTCTCTTCGATATGCCCTAGTCTTTGATGCCACAACATAACCATTTATTCAGAGATTGTAGGAGTTCTTTCTTCCTCAACTCCAATACCAGGAACAATGGAACTATTACACCCATCACTAATAGTGATTCCTTGTAGCTTATATAAAGTTCCAAACCAAAATCCCTTTAGCAACACCATTACTCCTTGAACCATTCTCCAGGTTTCCTTTTCGAATATTATTTTTACCCCTACATCGTCCATTTTGCTTACATAAATCAAATTTCTAGCCAAACCTGGGATGTGCAAGACACCAGTTAGTGTTCTAATCCTTCCATCTATGAGCATCAACTTGAATTTTCCTCATCCTATGATTCTGGTTGTCAAATAATCACCTAGGAAAACATTACCTCCATCATACCTTTCATATTCACAGAACCACTCCCTGTGGGGATTCATATGAAATGATGCACCCGAGTCAACCAACCATGCCTCATGATCTGCATGTGTGCTTGAAGAATCCAATTACACATCCCCTTCTTCTTCCTTGGAGGTATTTTCTTCTGTAGAAGGAGCTTCTTCATATCCCTTCTTTTTCTCAATTTTGGATCTACATTGCTTCTTGTAGTGCCCTTCTTTTCCACATCTCCATCATACCTTTACAAACTTTCCAGGAGATTTAGATCTACCCTTAGACTTAGATCTCCCACTTGAGGACTTAGATCCATTTCTTTCCTGGGAGTGTCCTATTGCAAATAATGCATCTGTGCTCTATCCTTCCATGTTCTTCCATATCATCTCCTCCAACAAGAAGGATGAGACCACTTCATCAAACTTTGAGCCAGTTGTATTACTAACTATGGCCACAACCAGACTATCCCAGGAGTCTGGTAAAGAGCACAATAAACTGATACACTTATCTTCATCTGAAATTTTAATTTCAATAGATAATAACTGACTTACCACAATATTGAAGGCATTCAAATGCTTTGCCACAGAGTCTCCATCTCTCATCCTTAGGTTATACAACTTCTTTCTAATGAAAAGTTTATTTACTAGGGACTTAGACTAATACAACTTCCCCAACTTATCCCATAAATCTTTGGTTATAGCTTCCTCTAACACATTTAGTAATATTGAATTTGAGAGACACAGTCGGATTGTGCTCTTTGCTTTCCAATCCAACTTTTTCCAGTCATCTGTTGAAGTTCCTATAGGTGCAATACCTAGATCCACCGCGATCCACTAATCTTTGTCCACCAACAGATCTTCCATCTTGAGATTCCATAGCTCAAAACTTTTCTCATTAAACTTCTCGATCTCCATTTTTAAACTGCTCACCATTTCTTTTCACCTAAAAAATCAATACCATAGATCTCTCACTGCAACAAGGCTTATCACAGACCTGAGCCAAACCCTTGACCACAAAGGCGTCCCCCTAAAGCCAACAAAGATCTGATACCAAATGTAGATTTTAACCATGTACAATACTTTACTGCAAAAATATTTTCAATAAAAGAACATAAAAGATACAATGGAAAATACACACATTACACATATATTTTTCCCCTAGAAACCCAAACCGGGAAAACCAACATATTCTATATTCATTCATAGTGTTACATTGTTTACAGTACAATATACATATAGGAGCCATCGACATCCAAAACCCTAACCCAATGACCTGGATTAGTCAACAACCATAATTCCTTAACTGGAAATAGAAACCATCGACAAAAACCATGTGCCAAAAAATAACCCAACAAAGGACACGAAAAACGAGGAAAAAATGCAACAGTTCCCCAAGGCAATTTCTTTTTTATTAGGGGCATTGCCTCTGAACCCCTACGTAGGGGGGCCCAGCGTCCCCCCCTCAAAGAATATAACACATACCCAAGAGATATGTTAGGCATTGAACCACGTATAGTTGAACATGAGAATACAACTTATCTTGATGCTAAGCCTGTCCGGCAGAAGCTTCGCCGAGTCAATCCTTGCAAGGCAACAATGATCAAGGTTGAGGTAGAGAAACTCATTAAGATTGGTTTCATATATCCAGTGCAATTGACAGAATAGGTGTCAAAACCTGATTCTGTCAACACAAATCAAGGTACGATCCGCGTGTGCATGGACTTTCATGAACTGAATAAAGATTGCCCGAAAGATAATTTTCCAACCCCATTCATTGACTAGATTGTCGTTGAATGTGCAAGCTATGAGTTCTTTTCTTTTATGGATAGTTTTTCTGGGTATAACCAGATTTAGATCAAACCCAAGGACCAACATAAAACAATGTTTATATGTCCTTGGGGTACTTTTGCATATAGGAATATTCCTTTTGGTCTTAAGAATGTTGGCGCCACTTTTTAGTGGGCCATGTCGTTTTCCTTCCATGACTTCAAACACATAGTCGAGGCGTATCTTAATGATCTGGAATCACGTTCTCGTAAGAGATCCCATCATCCCTCCCACTTACGACTTATCTTTGAGAGTTGTCACTACTACCAGATTCACCTTAATCCGAATAAGTGTAGTTTTTTCATAACATCGGGTTGCTTGTTAGGTTTTATCATGTCAACTAAAGGGATCATTGTCGATCCTCTGAAGGTTGAGGAAATAGTTCAATTTCCTCCTCTGCGCACAATCCCCCAACTTCAAATTCTATAGGGGAAGGCTAACTTTATTCGGAATTTTGTTGCTAACTATGTCGAGATTACTAAAGGGTTTATGCGTCTCTTGAAGAAAGGGGTCCCATTCTGTTGGGATGAAGTGGCTCAACGCTCTTTCGAAGCATTGAAACATGCTCTGACATTTGTCCCTCTTCTTATTCCTCTAGATTATGGCAAGGATTTCTTGTTGTATTTGGCTGTCCCAGAGTCTACTATTGGCAAGGTCTTGGTCCAAGAAGATGACATGCTTGAAGAGAACGTTATATACTATCATAGTTGAGGCTTGGCAGGACTAGAAATCAACTACACCATGTTGAGAAACTTGCTTTGGCAACTGTCCATGTTTTCCAACGGTTCCGTCATTACATCTTACATCGCAAAACCACTATCGTAGCTTTCGTGAACCCTTTTCAATATGTGTTGACATGATGGATCATCGGTGGGAAAATCAGTTGATGGATAGTCATCCTGCAAGAATTTGACTTGGATTTTGTTCTGGCAAAATATAAAAAGTCCTTGGTCTTTGTTAAACTAATTTCAGAACTTCCGGTCAAAAGTGGTAACGATTTACGAAAAGAGTCACTGATCAACGAGGATCTTTTCATTATTGCTTCTTTGGATCCTTGGTATGGAGATATACTTGTGTATCTTCAGACTTTGAAGTGCCATTCCTCTAGTTCTTGTGATGAGCGTTGGTGAATATGCCATCAAGCACAGAACTATCTTATCATCAATGATACTTTATATCGTCGAGGAGTTGATTGCATTCTTTTTCGTTGTCTCACTCATGAAGAGGCATAATTTGTATTGAATGACTATCACACTAGAGCATGTGGCAGTCACTTGTCTGGGTTGGAAACAACCCAGAAAATTATTCGTGTTGGATACTTCTGGCCCTCATTGATCAAATATTGTGTAGAGGTGGTCAAGAAGTGTCACCCGTGCCAGATATTATCTCGGAAGATGCGAGCACACCTTTCTCCCATGTTTCCAGTTATTGTTGTTGGTCCCTTCACTCAATGGGGGATTGATTTCACTACATGCCACCCAAATTTAATTAGGGGGCATCGTTATATCATCGTGGCGGTAGACTACTTCACTAAGTGGGTTGAGGCCATGTTGACATTTAGCAATGATGGAGAAATGAATAAACTTTTCATTTTTAACCAGACAGTAGCCAGGTTCGGTATTTCGAAGGAGATTGTCACAAACCATGGCAGTCACTTCCAGAATAAGATGATGTTTGAATTAACATCAAAACTGGGTTTTAAACAAGAACATTCATGACCCTACTATCCATAGGCGAATGGTGAAGTGGAGTCTGTTAATAAGTCTCTTAAGAATATTCTCCAACGGATGATCAATTAAGCCAAATCAAATTGGCATTTGATGTTGTACTCGACACTTTGGGCTTATTGAACCTCAGTCAAGATTGCTGCCAGTTTTTCTCCTTTCTAGCTCATTTACGGGCTGGAGGTAGTCTTGCCCATAGGGTGCCAAATTCCCTCTCTTAAGTTGGCAGTGGAACTATTTTCCGACACTACTCCACTTGAATATCATCTTGTATATCTCGAGCAGCTCGATGAGTAGCATCGAGATGCAACCTTGGCCAACGAGGCTCATAAACAATGTGTCAAGTGTTAGTATGATCGGTCCATCTACCCTATATTTTTCTCCAAGGAAAATCTTTTCCTGGTCTATGACCAAGATAAAGACCCCTTGTGGGCAGGCAAATTCAAACCCATGTGGTTCAGATAGTTCATTGTTAAGAAAGTTTTAGAAAAGGGTTCTTATCAACTGGTTGATTTCAAGGGTAATGCTCTTTTGGAGCCTAGAAATGGGATCTACCTTAAGAAGTATTACGCTTAGGTCGGTCACCTGGGCATGACTTCTTGTATATAATGTATAGATTTATTTATACATTTTTGTATTTTTTTCCTATGGACGTGTAGTTTATTGTGTTTCTTTTCATTGTGGTAGATGTCAAGTGAATCTAAGGTCTATGTTGGGTTCACGGACGATGTTAGCTGACAAACTCATAGGCTTGCTTCTACAGCTTGGGTGATATTCACACCCTTTGGTCAGTTGATGTATTCTAGAGGTATTTGTCTGGGTGAAGCAACCAATAATGTTGTCGAGTAAAGTGTTGTAATGGAATTACTGCGTGATTCCTTGTCACATGGTATTTCTCACCTCCGGGTTTATCTATATGCTCCACTGGTCGTGTCTTAGTTAAATGGAGTATACCATGTCTACGATCCCACCCTTCACCGATGATTCCTTAGGGTACGTCTCTTAGAATGACATTTTGATTATATTATTATATTCATGTTCTTAGGAGATCTAATCAACTAACTAATACATTGGCTAATCATGTATGATATTGGCATATCGCTCACACCTAAAAATAAAAGCACACACATACACACATATGTAAATACATTTGTAAAAAATGTTTTATCCATAAGGCAAAAAGATTTATATATGTAATAATATGTCCAAAAATAATTTCATAAGTACAAAAGTGGGCCATAAAGCCTCAAATAGAGCTGATATATATCGCTGGGCTCAAGCCCTCACTACATAAGAGAGTACAAAAAGAGTTCCCTCGACACACATGTGGTCCAGTGCTAGCTATGGCCTAGGCATGTTGGCCCTAGTATAATGAAATACGACGTTTGCAAGATGCCAGAACAACTGAACCCAAGTCTTGGGTACCCCTACAACATGTGGCTGCATGGCCGAGCTAGGTCGTCAATCTCTGCCATCGACACTGGACGAGTGAGAGTTGTCAGGTTCCTCTCTACTTGTCACAATACTCTCTCATCCTCTCCGAATGGTGGTCCTACCATGGCTGTTGGTCCTCTTGCTGCTCCTTGTCTAACATCCTCTTGAGGATGACGCCTGGTCCTAGCGAAGTCAGCTGGTCATATTTGTCCCACATCTCTATATAACAAATGACTGAGCTAGTGCTTTGACGTTACCATAAAATGATATTTAAAAACTAAAAGTGACATAACTTTAAAATATAAAATAAATGTGTACCTATCTCTTCGCACTCCTTGCCAGGGGGCATAGGCATATCAAGATCCCTTAGGAAAATGATCCCTGCATAGGGGTAGTCTTCGATCACAGAAATTTGATGGGCCCAACAATCAAATAATTTGTCATCGAAGGCCTCTTACACTCTCCCTGCACCCTGTCAAGGAAACAAAGAAACCCACCTACATAAATATGGAAAGGAGTTAATATGGCCTCGTACCGTCTCTCGCGTGCTAAGGCTTGGCACTCTCTTTAAAATGAAAATGCACATCATGGTCCCAAACCTGAAGTTATTGTTTGTTATTCTTCGACAGTTAGTCAATTGTTTTTTCATACATGTGAGCATCATGGTGCTCCAGTAAAAAATGGTGGCCTATAGACACTGAGCTTTAGAATGCATCTGTGCACGTGAAGCATGATGAAGTGTTGTAGATCCCGTGATCCACCCAATCATGTAAATTACTATCCATAGGTTGAGGCTCGTGATCTTATGAATTGGAATCTGAGATCCTACTTTCTCAGTGCCAACCTCGTAGTACATGCCAATATAATCTTCTATGTTGTGCGGTCCTTGAAGAAAGGTTCTCAAATTAACCAGTTCCCCCCTCCTAGAGAGGCCGGTCAAAAAGTATATATACTCAGTAGTCAGAGTCAATGATTGGCCCTCTAGCATGAATACCTCTACGTATGGGTGCCAATACTCTATCAAATGATTCAGTAACCTGGGTTGTGCCCTCATAAATGGACATTGAAAGAACTTCCACATACCACACTACTTGAGCATGGCAATAGCCCCTGGATCCTCCTCTACCGAGATGTATAACTCCTAATGTTTTCTCTCTCGCTAGTGAACATACATCTCGTTGCATAAAATTTTTTTGAGGTTAATCCCTTGTTTCATTATTTTTGAAAGCTTAAGGAGATGTACACGGGTTGTCTTTAAGACAGTCGCATATACACACAAGCTAAGTTTTACTCTTCTCGCATACATACGCGTGCTGAGCATGGACAACTTGCGTACATGCATACCTGACCTTTTTACTAGGGCGTGCACCCTCTAAACAATTAAATACACAATAAATGATGAATTTAAAAGATGGGAGAGGTCATTTTTACTTGGTTCAGGTTTGAAGATCTTTCGTCCACCATAGCTCCTTAAATCCGCGTTTTAAAGAAAGGGTTTTTTGGATTTTTGGTTATTTTCCAATTTGTAATGGTTAAAATGAGTTGTCTACCTCTATTTATAGACTTTTTTGGTTCTTTTTGCCCCAGTTTGGTCCTCTTTTTCCCTATTCTTGGCTTGGTGGGTGATTGAGTTTCTTTTTGAGAGGTATTTGCGTCGTTCTTAATAACTTTTTCTTTTGGTTTGGTGTTTTTATGATATGGGTTACACTCACATCATCCTGTGGTAAAGTTCTTTTTTCGACACTTTCCTATAGGTTAGTTTCTCACCACCTTGCATCTTTCATTTTATTGACTTTTTCCGCTTCTCCATAGGATCGATCCCACCAAAGTGCAACACCGAACCTTATATGTTTCTTTAGAAGTGTCATAATTAGGTGGCAGAGCCTTCCTCTACATGGATGACCTAGGTAGATCCTTTGCTTCATTTTGGTGTTCATTCTGTGATTTTTCCATAGGATTGGGAGTCCTTTCAGTCCCGCCATGACTGTGTATTGTTGCCTCATTCTTCTTCATATTTTTATGGCATTTACCCAAGGAATCCCTAAGAGCATGGTTTGTTGTCTTTCAATCTCACTTAAACTTTGAAAGCAATATCTAACAAGAATTTATTTATTCTTTTCGGTCTCGTTCATATTACTTAAGAAAAAAATCCCCCTTGGAGTCTTCTTTAAGCCCTTTTTAGACTCCCTAAAATTGAAAATATTATCAAGCGATCTTGTTTCCCTTCATGCTCGTCAAAATAAAATTTCAAGGCACATCTGTTCGACAATAGTTTACCCATTTTTCATTTTGGATGGTTAATTTATGAATAAATGTATGCCCTAGGAGCTTCAGTTCGCTAGGAGAGTATTCTCAGGCATAAGTTTAACCCTTTTTTGTGCCCGAGGGACTAAATTTTTGAAAAAGGGCCATTCTCCCTGGTTTTGGTTTATCTCCTTTTCGGGCCTTGGAGATTATCTACGAAAAAGGAACCCCCTCAGAGTCCATAGTTAAGCTCTTTTGAGAGTCCCTAGATATGAAAAGATTGTCAAGTGACCTTGTTCCTTTCATACTCGTTAATTGGTTCAGAAGGAATATCTATTTGTCATAAGTTTAACCCTTTTTCTGACCAATAGATTATATGGAAAAAGGTATGCCTCAGGAGACATGTCTCGCTGGGAGAGTTCTCCTAAGCTATGTTTTATACATTTTTTGGCTAAGGGGACTAAATTTCGAAAAAGGTTGTGAGTCCATAGTTAAGCTCTTTTCAGACTCCTTAAAATTTAAAAGATAGATGAGTGATCTTGTCTCTGTCACACCCGTTAAAATGGTTTTGAAGAGATGTCCTTTCGATATAAGTTTAACCCTTTTTCGAACCGACTGGACTAATTATGAAAAAAGGAACATTTTGGAGTCTTCTTTTAGTGTTTTTCAAACTCTCTAAATGTGAAAAACCACCATGCTTATCTTCTCTGGGCTTGTAAAACTTCACATGGAAGGAGTCTTCTTGTGTCATGCTGTAATCACATCGCATGTCTCATCCTTGCTTCCATGGCCTAATGCCAGCTTCATGTTGCTATTACTGAACCTATAAGGCATTCCTTAGGTGCAATCCTTGTAGCACTTTTTTCCTTTTGCGACCTGATACCTTGACCCATGGAGGAATTTTATCGAGTGTCCTTATCCTGCACATGTCTCCTTGCATTGAGCATCAATATGTTCCATGTGCTTGTAACTAGTTTTCTTTCTCATGACACTCGTTCCTCCTTTGTAATGTAGCATTCTTTTATTCTTTTTAAATCTCGTTAAAAATTTGAAAAAGACAAAAAATCAAATATTCCAAAAAGAGGGGACATGATATACATTCCTTTTTATCGGCATCAAGATAGTCGCCCTTGGACAAAGCACATTCTTCCATTTGTTCTGCAAGCATTAGGATTTAGTATGACCTTAGGAAGCTGTTCTCGTTACATAGAGTTCTATCCTCCTTCGTTTGGTTACTCTTCCAAACATATGGAGAGTTTGTGATGCCCCCTGTGCCATAGATTCATGTCAATAATATGCTGCCCGAGTTACATCATTTTGTCATGCTTTTTTCCAAGAGAAGTTTTATCCAACCTGAGTCGGTCATTCTGTAGTTGATCTCTTGAATTTCATGAGTCGACCATTCCAAGAGTTGAGTCAAGTTCGCATTCAAAATCAATGAAGTTCTGTGCTTGATGATTAAGTTCCTCCACTCTTTCCACGATGACATGTCGAAGACCTCAAAGTAGTGATTCTTACACTCCCATTGTACTCCTACCCGAGTTTTGAAGATCTTAAAGTTGTTGCTTGAGCTATGAAGTTATCATCTCCAACCCCAGACATTAATGCTTCCTGAGGATGCGTATCACATTATACTTGTATACCTTCAGATGATTTTGAGATGTAGATCCGCTGTGTATTGTTCATGGCTACGCTTTATATAAACGTTCATATTTGTCTTGTAGTCGTGATTATTTTATATGACATGGATCTGCAGTGTACTTGATTGACAACCATGCTTAGTTTATCCCAAGCATGGGTATGTCTGCCTCAGAGATATTATCATTATTTTGCATATGACATGCTCACAAACACTCAACTCAGGCTCACTCAACTCCGTGCCTTCCCACTGTGTAAAGATATTGTAATGTATTTCGACCATCAACTGCTCTTCAGACCTCACACATTAGGGGGTGTTGACACCCAAAAGCGCAACATGGAATCCCTATCTGCAAATGGGTTGCAATGCCTTATTACTTATATATATTTAATACTATACTAAATATGTGGGACCCCTTTATGTGAATAATGATGAAAGATGCTTCTTTGATTTGCGCTCATGACTACCTTGCAAAAATGATTCTACAGTTTGGGAATAAACCCAGAAAATCGAGCCACTTTCCATGTGAAATGGATGAAGGATGAATGTGTTGGCAATTTAATTTAACGAAAATAAAGGGGGGAAATGTTTGTTTTAATAAACATCTTGGTTTATTCTTGCTACACATATATTTTGACATGTTTCTCAAACTTCAAGCACAAGCCACATGTAGTTATGGTGTATTGCACTTATGGTATACTTGTTATTATTATGGACAACTGATAAGTTTTATGAAATGACAATCCTTCACCAGCAAGGAAGGTGGGACATGACATGTTTTGGTGCTAAGTGTTGAATATACATATAAGACTTATGAGATTAATGCGAGGAGGCCAATTCAATTTTGGATTGAAATTTTATGTGGCAAACATAGTGGACTATGTGTTGGAAGTTTGGGTGCGCTCGTACTTGGTTGTGGTTGATGGAAATTAATGTGGGAAACGACATGCAATTACTGCACGTCACTCTTACCCTACCTCGAGTTCGCCACCTTCACTTTGTTTGCGTTTTTGTTGGTTGCTTTGGCTGGTGTTGGCTCCATTTTTCTCGACCTTGGGATGAATAGTGGTGCTTGTTGGTTTTATGTCATTCTCCTTATAGGTATGTTGGGTCTTGCCTCTCCATTAATGAGCTGTAGCTCTGCTCTGAATAAAATCATCATGTTGGCTCTTAGATTTTCTTACTGACTGTGTTTGTTTTCCGAAATTTATAATGGATGTATGTGGGTATTATGGATGTGCAAATTACATTTAAAGGAGGTTTCTTGCTATTGGCATTTAAACGTTTCAAGCCGGGAATAATGTTCGACATTCCATTATGTTTGAAATATGTGATTGTGTTTCGCCCATAATGAATGTTGTTTATTTTGATATGACTGTTGAAAAATAATTATGGAAAGTACTTTCAGTTTCGCTCTTCTCTGGGAATTAAAATTCAAATGGTTTTCTCTGAAATAAAAGAACAACTATTTTTTTTTCATAATTCCATACCCTTTATCCAGCCTTTGGAAGACTTGCCGCTCTTTCAAATTATCTTTCCACCATTTGTGAATATATATGAGACATGAGTATTTGCCTTGCGACCACCATAGGAGGTTTGTGGAAAGTCTGTTGTGGAAATACATGGTTAAATGGTTTTGCAAACCCATTATTGATGTTTCGCCTTTACCTTTGCCTAGACCTTGGTTTTTTATATGATATATGGCAATTAGTACATTCGAACTCTGGTCTTGGTGTATGTTATAGTATTGACCCGAGAATGGGAAATATTGGTTATATGCATGAAGTCTTGGATCTTTTGTTATTTATCTATGGGGGTTTGGTTGTTTTTGAAGTTATATGATGTTAAAATCAAACGATGAGCACCAATTTCACATGGGTTTTCGAACCCATTCTGTTTATGAAACACGTATTGGGGTTGTGATATAAGTATTGTATAGTGAAGGGTTGATGGCTTTATGTTTGTGTTCTCAGCCTCCCATGCTGGCTTGATGCAGACTGGTTTAAATTGTTTCAAATGATTCTATTAACAATCTCTTATAAAATGCTCTGCTAATGGGAAAGGAAAAAAGGGAAACGTGAATGGTAAAGTTTGACAGTCCTGAGATTTTCCTTGGATTTTATATTGAACACTATAAAACTACTATGTCTTGGATTTTAATTATTAATAGAAAAAAGTTTTGGCAAATGATGGTGATGTCGATTTTCAATAAATATTATTGCATATGATAAAACAATAATCATCTCATTCCCATTTATTATATCACTTTCTTTTCATTATACGCCCACCACCTTCCCAAATACATTTAAAAAATCCCTTGTTCTATTACTATGAAGTTCATTTAAAAAAAATGAATGAAAAAAGAGAAAGGATTAACATAAAAGGAAAGGGACTAGATGATGAGTGATGTTGGAATTTTGGATATGGATACATTTTCTGTTTTTGTAAAGAAGTTACCTCTGCCCTTGTTTGAACAATATTCATTGGTTGCTTCCCATCCATGGTACCATTTTCTGCTCATTACAAATTCCCCCATCTTCCCAATAGCCTTATCACTCCCTGTTCAAATGGAAACTGATTGTTGAGTTTAAAAGTATTGATGGATGGATTGCATGTGCTTTTGTTGTGAATGATAGAGACAAACTTTTGATTTTATTTAAGTAGAGTATTGATGCATGGATTGTTAAGGGTTTTTTCATAACATGATTGAGAGATTGATTCATGATGAGTTTCTTTAGCATAGGAAGCAATGCCAAAGGTGMTAATAGAGGTAGAGGAAATAGTTGGCAAAAAGGCCATAGAAGGCCACGATTTCGATACATTTTGACGCTAATCCACAAGAACTAAATCAGCTTTTCCAAGCTAGGTTTTTTCATCTAGTTGGACAAGGAATTATGCAACCCATACCAGAGAGGCATCCTTTCTAGCYGCATCAAAATTTATCTGGTATTCATGTTCCCCCTCACGTGTCTATGTAGCCAGAACCACCTACCAATGATGGTTGGAAATAATTTGTTCATCATCCTATAGCTCATCACCATGGTTGACATACTATGTCATTTCCATTAACCCCTCCTTCATGGCCAATAAATCAAAATTCCCAAGTTGATCATCCTGTCTCACTAGTACAGTCCTCTCATGCAAGAAAAAAGGCTAAAAAATGACGTTCCCAAGCCAGAGCTAGATAAGGAAAAAGGAGTGGTCACTCCCTCCAAGTCATCCAAAGATTCCTCCGAATCTGTGTCCTCTCATCTCCATCTCAAAGATGATTGTTCCCACGTCATCACTGCAGTCCACCCACAAGGTTCCCATCAGTTGAAGGTTGTTGCATAGGACAAATCGGAAATGGGCTCAAAAGAGGGCAGCAGTGAAAAGAGGCAAAATGCCTCTCACAAAAAATATGGTTTTTAATGTTGATTGTTAAGCCCTAAATAGTGGCTCATTACCCCTTAATTGGGGCATATTACATTAGTAATGTTATTTTATTTATGTCGGCTTTATTTTATTAGTTGTAATTATACCTCCTAGTCTCCTATATATACCAAGGAGACATTTTCATTTGGAATCATCTTGGAATTGTACATTTATGTGGGCATAAGGAGGTTGCTCCCTTGAACATGCTTATTATCTGACTTTCTCTCTTTTTCAAGGTGTTGAGTACTTATTCTGAGGTTTTTCTATGCTATATTGATATTTGGTTCTTAACATATGGTATCAGAGCTCAAGGTCTTGGGGTTTCGCAGCTACATCTGAGACACCTTGGAATTTTCGTTATAACTTTTTTTCTACAACGTTTCAGAAGGAAAGGTTAGGAGGATATTTAGTAGATGGATCAAGGTACGTTGGGTTAAAATTTCAGCTCCTGAGGAATTATACTTTTAGAGATACAACCTGTATAGGGTTTTGGAATCATCCTGAACTGAGTCATTGCGGAATTTTTTCTATAAAATATTTTATATAACGTTTTAGACCCTGAATTTCGTAGGATATTTACAGAAATTAGTAAGGTATCAGTGGTAAAATTTTCAGCTTCTGGGTCATCGTACATTTTTAGCTACACCTTGTGGAATATAAGGTATCTGACTAGTCCTATTGACTAGTCTCAAGAAGGTGTTTCAGGTAAAACAATTATAACTTATTCCTAGAGTATCCAAATTGAGTTAGACCGGCTGCATTGGATATTTTACATTCTGTAGTATTTTTGGTACGAGTTTCAAAATTTTATATCAATTATTTTGTGCGGGGCACGCTATACAAGTTAGATCTCCTAGAAAGGAAAAAAATCAGCAAGTTGTGGGGAAGTTACTGTAAATTCCATTTGACACATTCAATTTTGATAAGACCTGTGGCATTGTAGAGAATAAATATCATAGAACTACAAAAAATAAATTTTCATACCTAGAAGGGCTGAAACTTTAGAGATACAACAGAAGAAAGATTGTCTAGCAGAACCACCTCAAAATCAAGGTACAAACGTGATACCTAGCCAACATGCCACCTAAAAAGGGAACTTCTACACCAAATAAGCCTCCAGAAAATCCTACATGGGCTCTTGATGAAGGTGAAGAAATGTGTAGGGACATAAATGATTTACAAAAGAAGATAGTAACAAAAGATGAACGACAAGAGATGATGGATTCAATGGAAGCTAAGTTTGAGGCAATAAATACTAATATGGATGGTTTAAAATGGGAGATCATGGAAGGATTGAAAAACTTCCTAATAGATAGGACACCTGAAAGTTAAAATGTATCCCATGAAATTCATGATGAGGACACAAGGAAGGTGAATCCAGAATGGAGAAACTCCAACTTTGGGTTGAAGACCAACCACGTTCCTAAGATCGATATGAGGAAGTTTGATGGAAAGGATCCAATCACATGGATACTTTAGATGGAGAAATTCTTTGATCTACATAATGTGCCACATACACGAAAGGTACTATTGCTTCTTTATATTTAGAATCCAATCAATTTGTATGGTATCGATGGCTTTGTTCTCGCAAATCACTCGTCACTTGGACAATTTTCACGGAAGAAATGATAGAACACTATGAGATATAAGGAGCAATACCTTCTTTAGCCAATTGATAAATCTCAAGCAAAAGGGTTCAGTTACAAAGCACATTGAAAACTTCCAGAGATTGAATATAAAGGTAACATATATTCCAGATGAGAACTTGATTGATGTATTCATAGGAACTTTAAAGGATAACATTCAACATGAGGTTCGCCTTTGGGAACCCAAATCATTGGAGAATACATTTAGGGTGGCAAGAAATGTTGAAAGTAAAAATATGGCTATGGCTACTAGAAGGACCAATCCTAGCATCTATAGAGAGAATAATGCTCATTCTTCTAAAACACCTCAACCGACAAGGTTGACACCTTAACAATTAGAGGAAAGAAAAGAAGAAGGTTTATGCTTTAATTGTGACAACAAGTACAGTAAGGGACATAAGTGTGGTGAGAAGAAATTATTCTACATAGATTGTGAAGAGGAAGAAGAAGAAGAAGAAGAACAAGAACCATCTCAAGATGAAAATGTAGAAGCAATTTCATTTGAAGAGTTGACTCCCACGATATCGTGTAATTCATTGGATGGAATTAGCACTCCTCAAACCCTCAAGATCAAAGGATATATAAAAAATAAAAATGTAATAGTCCTAATTGATTCTGGAAGTACTCATAATTTCATTCACTATAAATTAGCCAAAGATCTCTATTGCTTTGTATATCCAGCACCAGAGTTTCAAGTAATGATTGCAGATGGAGAAACTATCAATTGCTCAGGAAAATGCAATAAGATCAATCTTACTATGGGGGAATATGTAATGAATAGTCCAATGATTTCTATACCCATGGGTGGTGCTGACGTTGTACTAGGAATATAATGGTTACAATCATTAGGAATAGTGGCTTTTAATTTTCAAGAATGTTTCATGAAATTTTCATTGGAAGGAAAATAAATTGAGTTAAGAGGTATCACAGGGAAACCCGGTAAGGTGATAAGCTCTAATGGCATGACAAAATTATTGAAAAAGGGACATCAAGGTGTTATTTCACAACTATGCTCACTATATGTTCAAACATATAAGCCATCTATTCCTCAAGATATCCAAGGGATCATTGGTAAGAATTCCAAAGTATTTGAAGATATTCCCAAAGGTCTTCCACCCACTCGAAATCATGATCATGATATTCACCTAATTCATGGGAGTGTTCCTCCTAACATCATGCCATACAGATACCCTTATGCCCATAAGAGTGAAATTGAGCACATGGTTGAAGAAATGTTAGAGGATGACATTATTAGACCTAGCCAAAGTTCTTACTCTGCACCGGTGGTAATGGTATTCAAGAAAGATGGCTCATGGAGTATGCGTCCAGATTATAGAGAGCTCAACGAGATCACTATTAAAGATAAGTTTCCCATTCCCGTCATTGATGAATTGTTAGATGAACTACATGGAACAATCTATTTCACAAAGTTGGATCTCCGTTCAGGGTATCACTAGATTAGAACGAAGGAAGAAGATATCCCAAAAACAACATTCCAAACTCATGAAGGCCATTATGAATTTTTGGTCATGCCTTTTGGCCTTACAAATGCACCTTCCACATTCCAAGGGTTGATGAATTCCATTTTGAATCCCTTCCTTTGAAAATTTGTGTTATTATTTTTTGATGATATACTAATCTATAGCAAGTCTTGGGAGGATCATGTTTAACATGTTGACAAGGTGCTACAACTACTAAAGGAGCAACAAGTATATGCCAGGCCATCCAAATGTTTCTTTGGAGTGAAGGAGGTAGAGTATTTGGGTCATATTGTATCTCATGAAGGTGTCAAGGTAGACCCTAACAAGATTAAGGCCATGATGGACTGGCCGATTCCCAAAACATTGAAGAATCTTAGAGGATTTTTGGGTTTGACAGGTTACTACTGCAAGTTTG
>JASDQU010011849.1:208880-226058 GCA_032191745.1 Picea mariana | reverse complement strand
TTCTCAGAGATAAGCCGCCACCATTCCAGCAAGCTTGTTTCCGCTGCATTTTTACAGTTTCATCTTATTTCGTTATTTAATAGAAAACCAGTTTTACTGTATCTCTGTTATTTTCGTGTTAAGCACCTATTAATAATCTGTATTCATTTCGTTCTGCTCATAAAATCCGGATCAGCGACACTTGTGGTCAATATGCAACACTTGCAGACAAGATGTGACACTTACAACACTTGTAATGATGGCACTTGCGACACTATTGAAGTGAGTAATTTTGATGTGAACACTGTGTATTCTGGTTCATATGAATAACACCTCAAGTGTCTAAGATCAAGTTGCATTATGGAAACATTAGTTCCCCAGACAAGGTGAAATTCCACAGGAACACCAGTGACATGCTATATTCAGATTACCTGGGTCTGAGCTTAAGGGTTTCAAGGTTGAAAACTCATGCACTTAAGCTGGAGGGATATTTGAGACAAGATAAAGCATCTAGCAGAGCTCAGCAGACTCAAGTCAAGAGATTAGAATCTAAAGGCCCTCAGGGGGTAAAATCTTCCTTATAATAGAAAGACAAGATTATTCAAAGCATGAAGAAAAGGCTAAAGATGTCTGCCAACATCTTTAGCCTTGAATTACAAGGCCAAAGTGTTGCAACTGGAGAAGGAAAATATGAATTGGTCAAAAGGACAGATAGGAGCATTAGACATGGTTGTTGTTACACCTTCTACTGCAAGAACTGAGCAAGGCACTGATGGATTGGTTCAAGCTATGTCCCAAGTTAGCCTAAAAATAGAATAATTCAAGAGCCTTAAGGGAGACATAGAAAGGTTGCAACAAGAAATAAGAACAAGGGATGAGAAGATGGATGAGTTACAAAAGGAGAATCAAGATTTACAAGAAAGGGTAGACAAGTTGAAGATAAGATTGAAGGGAAAAGGACTGTTGTAGGGGACCAAATACGTCATCTGGGACTTTGCTGTTGAATTTGCTAAATTTGGGGTATACTTAAATTTCATCGATGACAAAGATAGCATGGCCATCATAGCCAGAAGCAGATGCACTGTTGTGAGTGAAACATTGGCAAAGAAACCCTCAGAGTGGGCCCAAAATGCCATAAATATGTTGAATTCCATTCCCACTACTGAACTTCAGACTATTGGGGTCAAAGACAGGACCACATTGGTCATTTGGTCCAGGAGAGTCATTGCCAAGCATAACTTGATTAAATTAGTTCAAACCAAGGCCATGCAGATGGAGTAGAGGATACAGGAATTCAAAGATCTGTTTTAAGATTTTTTTATCAGAGGTCTCCCACCATTTTGGGATGGAAAAGGGAAATTATATGATCAAGAGCAATACAACTCTCTCCTCGCCTAGTGCAGAATGGATCATTCCAAGTTTGAAGGCCTGGAGGAAAACTTGAAAGGACCAAACCTGGTGGAATATTTGACCACAGACTTTGAGATCTTAAATCAGTTCAAGACAGTAAATATTGGGATGCCAACTATGACTTATGCCACTTGCATAGACCTGGAGATCTTGATAAAGGAAATGATGGATTACGAGATCCCTTCTGACTTACAGTGGAAAGAGATTGTGTGGCTAGGCACGACAAAATGCAATTTTCCAGGAATCGGCAAATAGCCTCCAAGTGTCACCATATCGGCGAGTTCGACGGAAGACCAAAACATGAAAGATGGTGAAGACAAAGGTTGAGCAGTCAGAGAAGCCAGCCGTTAGTTTATCAAATGTTTTGTTTAATCATTGTAAATCGATTCACATACCGAGATTGTCAGTTGAAATTATTATAGTCAGTTTAGGAAGCTGAAATGTTTTAGTTCAGCTGTTGTAATCAATTTCTAGTTGAAAGAAACTCGAATCATATAAATACTAGAAGTTCTAAATGAATTATGTTGGAAGAAGTGCAAGGGAACCTTTTAGTTGTTTCTGAACTAAATTGTAATTTTTCTGGAGCTGAATTGAATACATATGAATAATCTTTTGAAGTCTCTATGAAAATATTCTAATGGTGGTGATATGAGTTTTGTCTCGTTTCGTTGTATGTACTTCCTGTGTTATTAATTCCATTTGCATTGTCTTATGTTTAAATTGGATATTTAAAAGCTCATAATTCATCTTATGATTCTCTCGGCTTAAGAAATTTAAACTTTGTATATTTTTTCTTAACTAATTCGGAATTCATTTCAGTAATGCTCAGATGAAGTTATGTGTTTCCTCCTTCCTCTTACACTCTGCTTAAATATAATTTACAACTCAGATTCATTGCCTCATTTAGCCTTTATCCTCTGGAGATTTCTACCAGCCAGACATTGTTTTCATTCACTTTCATAATTTGACTCCATAGCCCTAAGTGTGCCTCCCCTTCCTTGCCAGCGAAATTATAAAAACACCCAAAACAAACTAAATCTAGCCACTAATCACCAAATAAATATCAAGTGACATGAGAGAGCCCTCTCCGAGTTGAGTAGGCTAGTGCCTAGCTCTAAAGATTGGTTGAAA
This sequence comes from Picea mariana, assembly GCA_032191745.1. Lineage (NCBI taxonomy): Eukaryota > Viridiplantae > Streptophyta > Pinopsida > Pinales > Pinaceae > Picea > Picea mariana. The sequence goes on along the minus strand of JASDQU010011849.1, from coordinate 223,538 downwards.
CAGTTACCTCTATCGTTTGTTCATTAGCCAAAACAAATTTATAGAGTGCTAACAGGTCCAATCACATTCACACCTTAGATGAAAGAAGTGTCTTTGGTTCTAAACAAAACTTCTTAATTAAAATAACTTGCACAGAAATAGTTCTCTTACAATATTCCATAAAAATGCTTTCTCTCCAAAACCATCGACCCCTTGACACAAGGTCGATTCCCCTATTTATAAAAAATAACTAAACTAAAAATAACTACTAAAGTTGTGTTAAGTTAAGAAAACGCCACGTGGCTGACTTTATGTAATATCCCTCGGTCGAACCCAAATGTAAATATAATACAAGTATATTTAAGTTGGTGAGTTGTTTAGACATCATTTTGTAATACACCTTTCATGGCATGGTGCGTGCATATACTGTGCAGTAAAGGGATGTAATGTGCGCATTTTTGAATACCGCGTGCAGTAACTAAGGTGCACGCAACCTTAGAGACAGAGGATACAGTGCGTAGTAACTAAGTGCGTGCAATATTAAGGTCAGTGAACCTTTGTGTATATAATATGCATTATAGGTTGGTGAGCCAAAATGCTTAGGTCTTGGAATTAGGCCAACGCGCCTAGATGTTAAAGGGCCAATGTGCCTATTTTGTACATGAACTCATGATTAATATAAAATACATCACTGCACATAGACTGACCACGATAAAGAGATGGGGGGCTGGACTTCACCAGTTAGGGAAAGGGAGGTCCAAAAGTCAAGGGAATATTATATTAATACTTCCCAAAACATAAAGTATGAATAATTTTATCCTAAGTTATAAAGTTAGGGACAAGTGGACAAAAGTAACTTTCGATATGACAAGTGTCAAGTTGGAGACATGCATTCATATCGTGGGGAAACTTAGCTGAGGGGCCTCGCTCTCATGGAGGGAGTTTACGAACAGAAGGGGGGGAAGGGAAAAACCATCAGGTTGACCATCGTTTTGAGAAAGAGTTCACAGTGATCCCAAAACACTCAGTTATCTAGTCAATGACTCCATGACCATTTCACTCATACATTATGTTATCCTTGAGACATCCATTCCACCTTTCTGAAACCTGTTTCCCCATCCCTTTTGGTTGGTGTACCTGGTTAGCTTGGAGCGGGATTGAAGAAGCGGGTTGTCAGGCTCGTGAGTAGTTCTCTAAGCGAGAGAATTGTTGGGGATTGATTTCCATAGGTGCTAACTGCAGCTACAGCACTCTGATACCTCTAGTCTGGCCTATTGTTGAAGCCCTGGAAGGGAAGTGGGGAAGCCGAGGGATTGTTGAGTAGAGAAGGGGCACACTTCCTTGGGTGGGATAGGCATGTGGGGAATGAGAGGTTGTAGGCTATTAGTTGAGTGAGCACCTGAGAAGAAGTCTTTCCTATTGTCCATGAGCCTTATCTTGGATAGGAATCCCTTTACCCTAGGTGGAGTTCAGTCTCAGCTCAGGGGGGATTCATTGTTGAGAGTGATGAACAGTGAAATCTATGGTTGGGAGGTTCATGGACGGTTTGCAAGCAGTTGGTGACAGTCTTTCTAAGATAAGTACCAATTGTATGAAATATGGATATGTTGTTTTGTTATTTACATGCCCATGTTATGATTTTATCATATATGTGACTATGATTGCTTGTGTGCACATGGGTAATTTCCTGTAAATGATGCATATCATTAATTACTGTTATTTTAATAAAAAAGTCGTATATTACATAAAGTAATTGTTTGTTATGTTAGATGTAAATCTTCTGTGAGCGTGATGTATGTATATGTTTTAGTTGCATGCAGTCTAAAAAGTAAATTTAGGTGGCATTGCTTAGTTGACTACTGGGTATGCTATTGTATGTTCCGCAGTATGGGAATGAAAGACGTTCCTAGAGTAGCATGTTCTAGCCTTATGGAAGGGAATGTTATCGACTAGCGTCAGAGCATGAGTGGTTTCTCTAGAGTGGTGTTCCCTGGCCTTAGGTTGGTCGAGGGGATCGTTACAATTTGGTATCAGAGCGTCGGTTCAACACTGAGCTTGGATGGACTAGAAGGGTACAATTGAAGTGAATATTCATAGAAAATTAACTTCGTAGTGACCAAAATTAGAGTCATAGAGTGTCCTTGGAAAAGGTTGGCATACTGGCACGAGTGGTAAATTTGGCACTGCGCAGAAAACTGTGGCGTGCCAGTATGCACGGTAAATTGTGGCGTCGTGCAGAAGATTATTATGTGTAGATGCACACACTGAAATTATCCTTGTGCGGTAAGCACACCCATAGTAAGGTGCACATGGGGTGCATAAGTTTTGCTTCACGCAGAGGAGTTTTGTTGGTACGCACATAAGTATGAGTATAAGTTGTTTCGTGACGATGTATTCAATAGTATGCATAGATATTTGAGCGTGAAGGAATATGTTAAACTTGACATGGGGCATGCATAGGATGAAAATGCATGTGGAATATTAGTGTGCAGTATCAAAGCCATGCGTAGTAGATATTGTCACACAACGCCAAAATAGTGTGCATAAGTAGTTGGTACGACGAAGAAGAAATGCACAGTAGAATTAGGTGTGTGGAGAAGCGTTTACCTTGTAATATTGTTATGCACGATAATATAAATGAACAGGATGAGTTAATGCATGTGAAGTCGCTTGGAAGGTGAGGAGTCTAAGTTTAAATTGCATAATAATAAAAGAAACATAAACACATAACCGCATTGAAGCATTAATTAAAAATAATTCCGAATTTTAATTTCTTCCTATTTAGACAGATAAAAATAAAATATAAGATTACAAGAAAAACTTATTACAAAAGAAAACAAGAGTTATAACATCACTAGATAGAAATTGTAATAAAACAGTCTAAAATCTATTTATGTATTTATATAATCATATTAATTACAAAATTACAAAAGGGAGATGACAGCAGTTAGCCTGTTGTAGAAAGGACCGTTGAAGAACAGGCCTATCATCTCTTGTACTTCTAACTCCGCCACAGGTTGTTCAAAATTCCCTGAGACATACTTATCTTAGTTGAATACTTACTTCATCTTAGCGATCTCCACCTTTAAAGAGGAGTTTAACCAGATCGGTTGATTTTCTCCAATTCTTTCGGCCACTTCAACCGTAGGTTCCTCCTTATTATGTCACTTACTACTTTTCATCTTAGTGGCTTTTCTATTGATGACTAAATCATTTATAATGGGATTCAATCTGACCTCCAATCGTGAGTCTATAACCGAATCTGTGTGGAACTTAGTTTCTAGAAGGTGCGCGAGGACCCTTTCCTCCTTATTCACAAAAAAGCCTAGCATGTTGCTTGAATAACCAGTTTCACTCAACTTAGCTTTGTCCATGTATCTCAAGTTGGGGATACCGAAATGTGTCTTTAAAGAGAGCAGGAATTCGAGTAGCTTGAATATTACTATGGTTGTGGATACACAAATATCTTCATACTTGGGTAGTGGTAATTATAGAACTCCATTTATGAAGCACGGACATATTGCGTACAAAGATCATTGGGTTGACATGCTCGGCCAATCCATTTCGAATGATTAGATTTTGATTTCGTTACATGGCGGCATTCAACTAATGTCACATGGCTGCAAAGTACCGAATGAATGGAGCAGGGTGATCAGACTAGCCATCGCCCGCTCCATGAGTGCTAGATTTGATATGTTGGGACACGTGATACCGCGTCTTGGCGAAAGTGGTTTCGACAATACTACCTTATTGTGCAAGTGTATCTCAGAAGACACGGCGTGTCAGCATTCTTGAGACTTGAGTCTTATCTAGAATTGTCGTGGTGATAACACCAGGAAACCGGGAGTGATAATGTCGATGTGTATGTTGAATCGAAATGGTGCATATTCTCATGAATTGTTGATTGGTTAGTCTGATTAGTTTCAATGGCTGCACATTTTGCAAAATTAACAACAACTTAGTCAGGACAGACCAGTGTAGAGTCCATAGGAATGGAAGAGGCACATGGGAATTACAGTCATCTAGAGAAGAGCAGAGGGATGGATGTCCATTTGGGCATGGAAGGAATGAACTCCAATGGACATGGAGAAGAAAGGAATGAAGATATGAATATGGCTAAGACCATTAAGAATTTGCAGAAGGATGTCCAAAGCCATAAAGCTGATAATGAAAGGCTTATGAAATCCAAAGAGTAGCAGGATGACTTCAACATGAAGCTATTGGAAGGTTTGAACAGAATAGAGAATAAATTGGTTAAGGAGAGTGACTCAAGTAGATCTGAGAGTCACAAATATTCAGAGGAGAAGAGAGAAGTAAAAAGTGCTAGTAGACATCACCATCATTCTCATAGGCATTCCCATAAGAGAGAAGACAACAACTCATGTCTATCCCATGTCAGAAGGTATAAGAGATATGGGGTGGATGAGCTGTGAGGAGAAATGAACAAAATCAAACCTCCTACATTTGATGGTGAGCACAAGAAGGATGAAGATGTCGAAACATGGTTGCTAGGCATGAGGAAGTATTTTCAATTTCATAATTAATCTTCTTATGTTGAAGGTAGAATTTATATCTATAAAATCAAAGGAAAGGCCTCCATGTGGTGGGATCAACTTGTGCAGGTACAGCAAATTGTCAAGAAAAGTGTTACTTCGAGAGAATTCAAGAAGTATTTTGAGAAGAAGTACTTGACCAAGAGATACTATGACAAGAAAATGAAAGAGTTCTTTGAACTCAAGCTTGGAAGTATGACCATAGATGAATATGAGAGAAGGTTTCTGGAAATATTGAAGTATGTCTCTTTCATTAAGGATGAGACAGTCAAGATTCAAAGGTACTTAAGTGGATTTCCATCGTTCATCAGTGAAAAAATATAGTATGATGATCCCAAGACATTAGAAGAGACCATAAGAAGAGCTAAATGCTTATATGACCAGCTGAAAGCAAGACCAGCTTTCCAAAAGTCTTGGGAAGACAATAAGAAATTCAAGATGGATCAGAGGAAGAAGGGAGATAAGCCATCATTCTTCAGAAATAATCCACAATGACAGCAAACACATAAGGAAACCAAAGTGATTGAAACTGGGAGTCAAGGGCCAAGACAACCACCTATGCAATGTTGGGGTTGCAAAGGAGACCATAGGTTCATAGATTGTCCTCACAGAGGCGAAAAAGGTAGGACTGTTTAAAATGTACAACGAGCTGAGACAGTAGAGGACATGGGCAGAAATGTGCCAAGTATTTATGCAGCCCTGGACAACAAGCAAGCAAAGTATCATTCCCACATGATTGAAGTGGAAGTTATGATCAACAACCAAACCCTTTCTATTTTAATTGATTCAGGGGTTATCCATAGTTATATAGACCCTAAGATGGTGGAAAGTTTTCAATTGCCAAGAAGCAAGCATGGGAAATCCTGGTTGGTGCAACTGGCTACAGGAGCCAGAAGAAAACTTAATGAGATGGTTAAGTCCTGCCTCATAGACATGAATGGACTAAATACCAGGGCAGATTTGAACATCTTACCCTTAGGTTTTTATGACTGTTTAATTGGGATGGATTGGTTGGACCTACATCATGCTCTATTGGATTGTCATAACAAAGCATTCACTTGATTGGATGAAGAAGGGAACCAAAGGAAAGTGCAAGGGATTCCCAGGGTAGTAACCGTTAGAGAAATTTTAGCATTACAGCTGAAGAAATGTTATGGAAGGGGATGTCAAATATTTGCAACGCATATGGAGGAGACACCTAAAGACAAGGTGCCAAATTTGGAGAATTATGCAGTCCTGAAAGAGTTTGAAGATGTATTCAAGGAAGTACCAGGACTACCCCCAAGGAGAGACATTGATTTCTCTATAGATTTGATGCCTGGAGCAGCGCCAGTATCAAAGACTCCTTACAGAATGAGTACACCAGAATTGAAGGAGTTGCAAATGTAGCTTGAAGAACTTCTGAAAAAGGGGTATATACGCCCAAGTGTATCACCTTGGGGTGCCCCAGTCTTGTTTGTGAAAAAGAAAGATGGAATGTTAATATTGTGCATTGACTTCAGACAATTGAATAAAGTGATTGTTAAGAACAAATATTCTCTACCAAGGATTGATGAGCTCTTCGATCAATTGAAGGATGCAAGGATATTTTCAAAGATAGATCTCAAATCAGGATACCATCATGTAATAATTAAAGAAGATATTAGCAAGACCGCCTTCAGGACAAGGTATGGTCATTATGATTTCATGGTGGTACCGTTTGGATTGTCAAATGCACCAGCTGTTTTCATGTGCTTAATGAATGGTGTTTTCCGAGAGTATTTGGACAAGTTTGTCATTGTCTTTTTGGATGACATTCTTATATATTCCAAGTTAGAGGAAGAGCATGAACATCATTTGAGGATGGTGTTGCAAGTATTAAGGGAACATCATTTGTATGCCAAATTGAGCAAGTGCTCATTTTATCATAAACAAATTCATTATTTGGGGCATATCATCTCAAAAGATGGGATAGCAGTGGACCCTGAGAAGGTAGAAGCCATTAGAGAATGGTTAGCACCAAAGAATGTGACAGAGGTCAGATATTTCATGGGCCTTGCAGGATACTACAGGAGATTCATTGGAGGATTCTTGAAGATAGCACACCCAATCACTTCTTTGCAAAGGAAAGGTATGAAGTTTCAGTGAATGACGAACTGTGAAAGGAGTTTCCAACATTTGAAATAGTTATTTAAAAGTGCTCCAATACTAAGGATCGCAGACCCAAATGAAGATTTCATTGTATGCACAGATGCATCAAATGAAGGACTGGGTGGAGTCCTCGGTCAAGATCTATTTGTGATATGTTATGAATCAAGGAAGTTGAAGGAGCATGAAAGAAACTATGACACTCATGATTTGGAGTTGGAAGCCATAGTGCATGCCCTGAGGAAATGGAAACACTACCTCATGGGAAAAAGGTTTGATTTAAGAATAGACCACAATGGTTTGAAATATTTATTTGATCAGCCAAATCTAAATGCTAGACAAAGCAGATGGTTAGAATTTCTAAGTGAATATAACTTTGATATAAAGCATATCAAAGGGAAAGAAAATAAATTGGTTGATGCACTCAGCAGGAGGGTGCATGAACTACGTGCTACAGCCATCAGCATGTACCAGACTGATGTTAAAAGAAAAATTCTAGAGGCTGCAAATACAGATCTACAGTATAGAGAATTGGTAGCAATGCTACAACAGGGTAAGATACTTTGGAAGATGGCTAATTATAAGTTGGGAGTAGATGGAATATTGCTACATAAGAACATAATTTTTGTACCAAATGTCCAGAACTTGAAACATATAATTTTGCATGAGATTCATAATGCTCCTTATGGAGGGCACCCCGGATATCAGAAAACCATAACAGCGGTCAAGAGCCAATACTTTTGGCTAGGTATGAAGAGATAAATTGTAGAATACATCGCTAGGTGTATGGAATGTCAGAAATTTAAAATAGAGCATAGGCACCCAGCAGGATTTTTGCAACATTTACCCATTCCTGAATGGAAGTGGGAAGTGGTGACAATGGATTTTATTACGGGATTGCCCAGAACAGGAAAGCTACATGATTTGATTATGGTAGTGGTGGAAAAGCTTACAAAAGCTGCCCATTTTATTCCACTAAAAACTACTCACAAGGCAGTAGATGTCGTTGATATTTTCATGAGGGAAGTGGCACAATTGCATGGAATTCCTAAGACAACTGTGTTTGACAGAGACCCGAAATTCACCTCGAATTTCTGGAAAGGATTGTTCAAAGGATTCGGAATGAATCTGAACTTTAGTACATATTACCATCCTGAGTCTGATGGATAGACAGAAAGAGTGAACAGGGTGATAGAAGATATGTTGAGAATGTATGTGATGAAAAAACCATCAAAATGGGAAGACTACTTACATTTGGTAGAATTCACTTATAACAATGGGTATCATGTATCATTGAAAATGAGCCCATTTGAAGCACTTTATGGCAGAAGGTGAAAAACTCCAGTAAGATGGCATAATCCAGCTGATAGAACAGTAGTCAGGCCAGATTTTCTCAAGGAGATGGAGGACCAGATGTCAAAAGTTAAGCAGAATTTGAAAACTGCCCAAGAAAGACAGAAAATTTATGCTGATAAAAACAAAATCCACAGAGAATTCAAAGTGGTTGATCATGTTTTCCTGAAAGTAAAAGCTAATAGGAGTTCTCTAAAGCTAGGAAGTTGTGCCAAGTTGGCAGCCAGATTTTGTGGACCATTTGAAATCCTAGAGAGGATTGGTCCAGTTGCTTATATGATTGCATTGCCTGCATCTATGTCTATTCATAATGTCTTCCATGTATCATTGCTAAAGAAATATATACCCGATGCTAATCATGTTATTGATTGGGATGTTATCCAGGTGGAGCAAGAAGGCGCTTTCCAAGTGCATCTAGTGCGCATCCTGGATCAAAAAATCAAACAACTCTGGAATCGAGCCATAGGGCTTGTAAAGGTCCAATGGACTTGGTACGGACCTGAAGATGATACTTGGCAGCATGAGGATGCAATGCGAATAGAATACCTGCATCTTTTTTAATAATTTGATAATTTTGTTGTATATGAGTACATGATGCACTGAGGACAGTGCATAAATAAGGGTAGGGGATTATAATATCCCTCGGCCGAACCCAAATGTAAATATAATACAAGTATATTTAAGTTGGTGAGTTTTTTAGACATCATTTTGTAATACACCTTTCATGGCATGGTGCGCGCATATACTACATAGTAAAGGGATGTAATGTGCACATTTCTAAATACCGCGTGCAGTAACTAAGGTGTGTGCAACCTTAGAGACAGAGGATACAGCGCGGAGTAACTAAGTGCACGCAATATTAAGGTTAGCAAACCTTTGTGTATATAATATGCATTATAGGCTGTTGAGCTAGTATTATAAGCCAGAATGCTTATGTCTTGGAATTAGGCCAGCGCGCCTAGATGTTAAAGGGCCAATGCACCTATTTTGTACATGAACTCATGATTAATATAAAATACATCACTGTGCGCAGACCAACCATGATAAAGAGATGGGGGACTGAACTTCACCAGTTAGGGAAAGGGAGGGGAAAAATTCAAGGGAATATTATATTAATATTTCCCAAAACATAAAGTATGGATAATTTTATTCTAAGTTCTAAAGTTGGGGACAAGTGGACAAAAGTAACTTCTGATATGACAAGTGTCAATTTGGGGGCATGCATTTATATCGTGGGGAAACTTAGCTGAGGGGCCTCACTCTCATGGAGGGAGCTTATGAACAGAAGTGGGGGAAGGGAAAAACCATCAGGCTGACCATCGTTTTGAGAAAGAGTTCACAGTGATCCCAAAACACTCAGTTATCCATTCAATGACTCCATGACCATTTCACTCATACATTTCAATATCCTTGAGACATCCATTCCACCTTTCCAAAACTTGTTTTCCTGTCCCTTTTGGTTGGTGTACCTGGTTAGCTTGGAGCGGGATTGAAGAAGTGGGTTGTCAGGCCCGTGAGTAGTTATCTGAGTGAGAGAATTGTTGGGGATTGATTTTCGTAGGTGCTAACTGTAGCTATAGCGCTCTGAGACTTCCAGTACACCCTGTTGTTGAAGGCCTGGAAGGGAAGTGGGGCAGTCGAGGGATTGTTGAGCAGAGAAGGGGCACACTTCTTTGGGTGGGATAGGCATGTGGGGAATGAGAGGCTGTAGGTTGTTAGTTGAGTGAGCACCTGAGACGGAGTCTTTCCTGTTGTCCATGAGCCTTAGCCTGGGTAGGAATCCCTTTACCCTAGGTGGAGTTCAGTCCCAGCTCGGGGGTGATTCACTGTTGAGAGTGATGAACAGTGCAATCTATGGCTGGGAGGTTCGTGGACAGTCTACAAGCAGTTGGTGACAGTTCTAATATAAGTACCAATTTTATGAAATATGGATATGTTGTTTTGTTATTTAAATGCCCATGTTACGATTTTAGCATATATGTGACTATGATTGCTTGTGTGCACATGGGTAATTTCCTGTAAATGATGCATATCGTTAATTACTGTTATTTTAATATAAAATTTGTATATTACATAAATTAATTGTTTTTTATGTTAGATGTAAAGCTTCCACGAGCGTGTTGTATGTATATGTTTTAGTTGCATGCAGTCTAAAAAGTAAATTTAGGTGGCATTGCTTAGTTGACTACTAGGTATGCTACTATATGTTCTGCAGTATGGGAATGAAAGACGTTCCTAGAGTAGCATGTTCCGGCCTTATGGTTGGGAATGTTACCAACTGGTCTTAGAGCATGAGTGGTTTCTCTGGAGTGGCGTTCCCCAGCCTCGGGTTGGTCGAGGGGATCGTTACACTTTATCTATCTATTTTATTTTTCTTCTCTTTTGATCATCTGGTGGTTTTACTGAAGTGGATTGTTCCTCTCATATTCTGACCATCTGCAGAAGAGATATTCGCATGTATTTTCATATGGGAACCTGTGTTGATCCATTAGAGAAGAGAGGACCTCCTTCATCTCAATTGCTCGTTCCTTGTACTTGATTAGTTTGAAAATCAAGTGTTGTAAGACTGTGATATATTTAATCAGAGGCTCCATGAACTTCTTCACTTGAACCGGGATCATGCTTGAAACCTGCAAAATCTCCACTTCGTACACCTGGTCTTGCCCTGCTTCCCTCTTAACTATGTCGCGTAGATTGGAGAAATCCTCTAGTGGACCAAATTATGGCAAGTCGGTATTCCTCATTTCTTGATTGATTTTCTCCCAAATTTTCTCACATTCTTCCCATCTCTTCTACATTTTCTGTTGGGGTTCCTGGACCATGCTTACCCAGTATTCAGTTGCCTTCCTTATTTGGGTGATGTTGTTGTCCATCGGCACTCGGATGTCATGCTCTTTTGTATCTTGTCCCTTTTGTACTTAATTGATGTAGTCTGTCTGCTCTAAGTCTTGATGTGCCTTCTCATACTATCATTTCATTTCTTTACAGGTTTCCAACCCCATGAGGGTATCTTCTTGGAAATATGCTATGTGAGCGGTGAAGAGGTCTCTCTCCCTTGTGAAATGCGCATACATCTCTCGGAACTCACACTTCAAGAGTACCACTACCTATGTTGAATTGTGGTAATACTCTATTTGATGTCACGGACGATCCATTTCTTTCTTCATGGAGGCTACCTCCCTTTCATCCCTTTTTCATTGTCTAAAGTGGCATCGGTTATGGCCATACCTGCTCCGATTAGCTCAGTCATCTTAGAATTTTCTGTGTCAAATAGCGTCTCCTCTGTGGTTAGCATTTTTCCTTTCGGATTTCGTCGATGTCGACAATACATCGGCAATATTTTTTTTAAATGACTTAATTTTGCAAACCAGAACCGTCGATGGGTTCGTGGCTCTTTATAAAATAAATTTTAGTTGTATACACTTAATCTAATGCCATGTTTACTTAGAGAAAAATGTCAATATGTTCAACAAAATTCAAACAAAACCGAATGAAATCGATGATAGTACACAACAATAGAAAAACCCATTGATCCCTACACAAATGACCCTTATTCATAAATGACAAAGTGGTACCCAAAAGACAAAATTCACAAGGACTTTTAGGGTGTGTTGAGCGCTCAAAAAATGGAGACTCTTTGGGATAAAACAGAATCTTTGCTCCTTTCCTCGTGCTCATCTTGTGAAAATTGGTCAAGAAACTATCTATATTTATTCTATTATTTCAACACAACCTTTTTTTACCAATGTGTACACAAGTTCCCATGTTCTTGAATCTGGATCTGCCTGTGGGGTTTAGGATTTTTGTCCCCTTTCTTGTTAACCGCAATCCATGTCCTTTCTAGGAAAAATCCCGGTAGGGCGTCCATTAGCACAAGGCCATTTAGCTAGCATTCCTTTATTACAGTGTTGCTCCACTGTCAGTGAGCATCCATATCTCTAATGGAGTCACCCCGACATCACAGACCTTGCTCCGTTTCCAACGAGCATCCATAGCCCCGGCGGAGTTATCTGCATACCCTCTTGGAATTTACACTCTTTTTATGGATCATATTTTTCTGGCATAAATACCAAAAGTGAGTCAGAGAGGAGGATATATGTTTTTTAACAAGGTGAAAGCATTAAGGTGGAGCTTTCCCTGGATCTGTCTATAGGTACATGTGATTCTTTCCATCCAGTCATGTTTCCATTTATCTTTACTAGGCCACTAGGAATATATTTCATTGGTTCCCCAAGTAGCATGCTTACAAAGACAAATATGATTTTGAAAATTTGTGTTTTCCTAGCGTCTCTTATTTTGCATGTAAGTGTAGGTTAGGACCAGAGTCTGCTTCACCGTATTTATTAAATCTAACCATTGCTTTATGAAACACAACTTAATTAAAAGAAAATAATAATCAAAAGAAATAAATAAAAAGGAGTTCGAAGATGGCCTTCCCTAAACCCACACACTCATCCTGATCAAAATGTTTGCTAAAAAAGAAATGAAACTCAAACAAAGTATCTAAAGACACATTGTTTTTTAGGAGAAGTGTTGTTTTAAGTCTTGGCCATTCACTAGGAGGGTGTCGGATTCCCCCCTCGGATTCTGCAACCGGTATGTTCCTTCCCCGATCTTCTCGGCCACCTAAAAAGGTCCAAGTCATAGATTTTGGAACTTTAAGTGTTTTCCTTTAGACTTGTTTTCTTTATCCCACTTCAAGACTAGGTCTCCTACCTCGAAAAAATTTTCTTTGGCCTTATGCTTGTCGAAACATCTTTTAACTACCTACTGATGAGCGGTGAACTTAACTTTAGCCTTTTCTCTTTCTTCATCCAGTATGAGAAGGGTATCAATCCTTTACTGTAGAGGGGATGAGGTTTGTCCTCTTGATGCCTAAGCAAGCTATAAAGATGGAAGATACAATATATTTGGAAGAATGACTTCTTCACCATATACCAAAAAGTATGGAGAGTTTCCTATGGCTTCTTTAGGCATTACTCTATCATCCCATAGGGCATTATGAAGCAAATTATGCCAATTCCTCTAATTTTCAACAACTGCTCTATTTTTTTTTAATTCTCACCAGGTTTTCATTAGTTGACTCTGCTACCCAATTCCCTTGCAGATAGTAGTTTTCTAAATATATTATTATGATCCCCTTATCAAGAGAGAATTTTTTCAAGCGCGTGGAAGAAAAGTAGGCAGCATTGTCAAAAACGAGGACAGAGGGCATCCCAAACCTTGTTATTAGTTGTTGTTCTAAAAATTGGATCACTGCCTTTTCATTGACGTGCATGAGAGGGATAGCCTCAGGGATGATTTTAGGGGCTAAATTTCGTTCATGGGCTAATTTTCCATGGTTTTTCCCAAAAACCAATTCGCCATTGTAAAAATGATTCGCCCAAATTCTATAGAATAAAATTATTTTACCTTAAAAATCGCCAAAATTTTATACAAACTATATAAAATCCTTATAAGTTTGAATATTTTTGCAAAAATATCGCCAAACATTTATAGTTGGCATATGAAGGATTAGTAAGATTCGCCAAGGTTTCTACATTTTAAAATAAATTTCAATCCTTAAAATCATCCTTGGATAGCCTCCGTCCATCTCGTGAAATAATCTGTACAGTCAAGATATATTTATGTTGTTTCAAAGAACTAGGAGTAACTTTTCCTATGACGTTTATTCCCCATTGCTCTAATGGTCTAGATATGGTCATCGGCTGGAGTGGAATGGTTGCCCTCGTTTCCCTACCAAAACTTACTTGACAAGATTTACATTTCCTGGCATATGCATGAGCATCCCTGAACAAAGTAGGTCAATAATACCCAACCATTATTATTTTGTGAGTCATGGTTTCTCCCACAAAATGTCCACGTGTTGAGCCATCATGGATTTATCTTAGTACCTTTTCTGCACCATCATGTTCAATACATCTAAGGAGTACTCCATCATAGTTTACGAGGAAAAGCATAGAATTTATGAGGAATTATTGAGTGGAATTTAACCTGAGAACTCTCCTTTCTCTAGGGCTTAGGTTTTCTGGACAGCTTTTGTTGGCACAAGGGAAGACCCAGGGTTCAACACTACAATAGTGCACCAACAAAACCCTAACTACCAGCCCTTTTGGCAACACCTGCGAAGCAGATGAAGTCTCACCCAAAGTAGAGGCAGGGGTGGTTGCAGGACTCAGGTGTCTGCAACCTTAGCTGGGACACATATCTATGATTGTAATACTTAACAGAGCACTTAGCACCGATAGTTCATCAATACTTAACCACTATTCTACTGTGCAGATTTCATATAGCATCGCATCATTCACTCATATCTAATGTATCTAAGCAATTATCATAAAGAGGTATATTAAATCTAGTAGATTCAAGCACTAAGCACATTCACATAGGTCATATCTACATCCATATACATCATTAGCACAAAGCATAAGCAGATCTATCCATCTATATCAAAGCACTTTAGCAAGTAAAACATAAACATATCAAGACATCGCACAAAGCAAGACAACACAGCATTTATGTGGTTCACCCCCACCTTGGGGCTATGTCAACCAACTCTTCTTCTTTATTGTCTTCATTCAATCAGTTACATGCACAGAGCCTCAAAACCTTACACTGCATTGTTGAAATTACTAAGACAACTGAG
>JASDQU010011849.1:196303-208136 GCA_032191745.1 Picea mariana | reverse complement strand
CTCTCTTTCACATTTAATATGATACAGTAATATGTTTCTTTCCCATAAAGTTAGATCTACTTTATTACATGATTCCTTGATCACATGTATAGTCTAGGGTTTTGAATATATTAATGTCTTTGCTGTGATTGGTTTGTGTTGTTGTGATTGGATGACGCAAGAGCATCGTAGCAGAACAAGGAACAATAGAGATAAAGGAGAGCTTTTATAAAGTAAGTACACCATCCTTTTTCTCTTGTCCATTCAATACTTTAGATCTAGGGAAAGAGTAGTATTCTGTCACGGTTTGTTCCAGATCCAGGTGGATCTGGGGAGATTGGTCTGTGTCCGCACTCACGAATTTATCCTTAAACAATTTTCAATACCGTTTTTTTTAAACAACCTATTTTTTCGAGAGCTTTAAATCCATATTCTCTTCATATTTTAATACAACTTATCCCAATGATATTTTTATTACTATTATGAACTATTTCTCATGGAAATATCATATGGAGGATGTACTAAGAAGTAAGTGATTGTACTGGATTACCTTGGGAAAAGAACAAGAACCCACTGATAATGAAAAGAAAGTCAAATGGGATGATAAGAATGACAAAGCACGTGAGCTAATCAGAATGTACACCTCTTCTGATTTAAGGTTTCACCTTCGAGGAATTAATGCCCTTAATGAAGCTTGGGAAAAGCTTCAAGATGTGTTTGGTAAACACAATATTTTTCGAGCCTACCAATTAGAAAATCAATTAATGACTTTAAGTCCCAATTATTTTCCTTGCATTGAAGATTATTTATCTAAGTTCAAAACACTTATACTTTTATGTATAGACCACAAATTAGATCTAAAGGATGATCGATGCATATATATGTTATTATTGCTAATATTGGTAGTGCATATTATATCTTTGTATCTACCTTTTATGTCACTAGAGAAGCTCTAGGGAGTTCTTATAAATAACCCTCTCTTGAGTCTTTTTTTTATGCTCTGATTTGAGAGAAAGATAAGCTTGTGCAATTTGGATTGATCATAATTGTAGGTACATCATGTTAGAAATGAGAGTCACCCTGAGACTACAAGAGGGAAGCCCAATACCCATCAAAATGTAAATGTATTGGAATGGTTTGAGTAGGTGGATCAACAAGACTACAAAGAAAGGAAAAGATAATAGAGGTTGTTGCAGATCAGTCCTAGAACATTGGGAAATGGAGTCATAAGTATCGTGCTCAATGAAGGCATTTAAACTGCCTATCAAACAAAGGATTTATGTGGTGATGAGAAGAAAGAAGAAAAAATGTGTCTAAGTGATAAACGATGAAACATGGGCAAGATGATGACATATCCTCTACCGCCCTAGGAATCCATAGATAAAAAATGCTACATCCAGACAAGAAGAAAAACAGAAAGTGTCTGAGTGATAAACGATGAAACATGGGCAACATGACAACAGATCCTCTACCGCCTCAGGAATCCATAGATCAAAGATACTACATCTAAACGAGAAGAAAAATAGAAAGCGTCTAAGTGATAAACGATGAAACATGGGAAAGATGACTGCAAATCCTCTATCACCTCAAGAATCCACAGATCAAAAATACTACACCTAGACAAGAAGGAAAAACAAAATAAGATGTAAACTAAGAAAACAGTCTAATAAAACAATTCAAAGGAATATTAAATAACATAATATTTTACAATCCATGCCCCTTAGGCTTACAAACTAAAAAATAGAGTGCCCTGATCCTAAAGCTCTCTCAAATCTCATACCTCTGAATCAACCCCCCTTCAACCGCATTCATCTGATGTATTTATGCTCAAAACAATAGACCGTAGCTAGGAGTGTGAGCTAGCCATCAAGTCCAAGGCTCTTCATAGGTGCACACCTTTATCAGACTGTGCATGTTTCCTTCTACCAGATGCAAGCTCAGATCATTTTGGGCCTGCAAGAAGAAACTGCCCATCATGGTACCTCGGGCTGACAGTTTTGTCTCCTCGGCAATAAGCTTCCATGCTTCCATTTACGGAGTGAGTCAATGTTTCAACTACTAGTCCTTTTATTAACTGATCTCTCCTCAGGATTGGGATGAAGCTTAATGCCTAGGGGGCTGCCACGCATTGCTCTCAGATTTGATGCTATATAAGCACATGATTGTGGGGCCGTCAAGGGCGGTTTGGATCCACACCACTTTTGATACCACAATTCACCATTTTCTGCCAAGTAGCACTTTCTCTATACCACGGTTTCGATTGTGGGATCACTCAAGGATTTTAACGCTCCAGCAAGTAGCATCCCCACAATGAAGTGTGGCCATTGATCTAGTCACGGTCTGTGATCTGGGCACCTCTACTAATTTAGCACCCCCGCTAAAGTTTAACCGCCCACCAACTCTAGGATCCTTCTAACTGTGCTTAGAGATGGCACTATTTTTGGCACTAAACAATAACACCTCCTGGAGGATGATCTCCTGATGCTGACGTGGTGGTCTGACGTCACTATGCTGACGTGTCACAAAAAGAAGGGTGCCACATGTCACGCGAAAATGAGCTAATGGCACAACCAAATGGCCTGAAATGAGTGCCACGTGTCGACACCATATGGATGCCACGTGTCTCCATAGATGAGCACCAAGTACCTTCGACACTTTGGCACTTCGAGCTTTGGGATTTTTCTTCTACTTGCTTGGGAAATCCTCCGAAGTGTCAAATTTCTGAAGTGTGAGATCTGCCGACACATGGCCTCTTGATTTGGACGATCAAGATTTTCTTCGAGAGTTCGAGCTTCGGGCCTTTTCAGTGCATAGCTCCTAAAATCCTCTAGAGTGTCATATCTCCGAATTGAGAGATCTTCCTCCACGTGTCCTCTCATTTTGGATGGTCGATATTCACTTCAGGATTTCATGCTTCGGGAGCTTTCTTCTGCTTGCTCATGCAATCCTCCGAAGTGCCGAAATTATGAAGTGTGAGATTTGTCGATGCATGGCCTCTTGATTTGGATGATCGAGATTTACTTCGAGAGTTTGGGCTTCAGAATTTTTCTTCTACTTTCTCGTGCAATCCTCCGAAGTAAATATTTCGAAGTGTGAGATCCGTCGACACGTGTGCTCATCCTTCAATGGCTCAAATTTACTTCGGGACTTCGACTCTTTTGTCTAGTAGTTAATCCTTGTGCAAATTTGAAACCTTGATCACCTGAGAGCTGTTAATATGAACTATTCATGGGATATCCGCCATTGAAAATCGAGCCTGTTTGCTTGCTTGTGTTTCAAGTCCGAAATGGATTGCTCTAAAAACTACATTTTGCTCATAGTTTTTCCTGAGCATACAACATACTTGACCGGCCTGACTTTATCAACTAGAAGAGGAAAAATTTATAGGAAGGCATGAAAAAAGAGAGAGACTCAATAGAGGTGCGGACCTAGGTTTTAACAATAACTGCATATGACCCATGACAACTTTATGTGATAACATTGGCTCCACAGGGGATGGCATGCTCCCCGTGAGTTGCCAAGAAAAAGTAGCTTCAGTGTCTTATCCTAGGGCTATGAGGTCACTTATTCAAATACTAAAAGAAAACTAAAAACTGACAAGCTTTCACATAGGCTTATTTATATACAAGACCCTACTCTAACTAACTTTTACAATAGTCTAGGTGAAAACAAACTTCCACCAAAGCCACCCAAAATGTTTGGTAACACAATTTTTCTTTTTACTGCAAATGATCCATAAAAGGTAAGGGAAGTTGACAACAGAATGAAAACATATTTTGGAACACTAACAATACCTTCAAGTGATGATAAGAAGAATACTTTTGTAGACTCCAATGCTTTGGGAAATCTCAACTCCATATATAACCCCATAGGGTCATAAAATTTACAATAAGGCATGCTAAACTGGAAAAAAATTACCTCCTTTATTTCCTTACTGCTCACCTATTGTTTGATGTTCTCAACATGTACAGGTAGATAAAGGATTGATGCAAGCTTGCTAATCCCAGGTGATATCTGCTCATTTATAAATGTTGGAGATGAGATAAGTTGCGGATTTATCTCTTCCTTTTCTCCTTCATGGCTCTCCCAAGGATCAGATTCATAATTATCATATACATGAATCATGCTACGAGATTCCAAAGAAGCCATGAAAAAACTCTGCTCCTCATCATCTTCGCTGAGATATTCTTAAAAATTGGCTTCTCTTGGTCACTATTTGAAACAAATTCTTCATCATAAGCAGGGCTTCCAAAAAAATATGTTTCAAGAATAGGAATATCCTCTGCATTTTATTCATAAGAGCAACAAACAAAATCTGCCTTCAATTTTGAAAATCTAGGAAAAAGAAAAAAGAAATCGTCCCTAGTTTCTTTAACTAACTTGTCATTTATCTCATCTTCATATTTAGGAGGAATATCTACTGATGTGTACACTTATTCTTTGAAATCAGAATATTCAAAAGAGACAGTCTGATAAAACAATGCAAAGGAATCTTCAATAACATAATATTTTACAATCCATGCCCCTTAAGCTTACAAACTGAAAAATACAGTGCCATGCTCTTAATGCTCTCTCAGCTCTCCGACCTCTGAATAACCCCCTCTTTGACCACATTCATCTGATGTATTTATGCTCAAAAAACTAGACCGTAGCTAGGAGTGTGAGCTAGCCATCAAATCCAAGGCTCTTCATCTATGCACCCCTTTGTCATACTATGCGTGTTTCCTCTTGTGAGACGCAAGCTCATATCAGTATGGGCTTGCAAGAAGAAACCGTCCATCATGGTACATCAGACTGACAGTTCTATCTCCTCGGCCATAATATTCCCTGCTTCCATTTACGGAGTGAGTTGAGGTTTCAACCACCATTCCTTATTTTATTAACTGATCTCTCCTCGGGATCAGGATGAGTCTTAACACCTAGGGGGTTCCCACACGCTGCTCTCGTATTTGATGCTATATAAGCACATGAGTGCAAGGCCATCAAGGGCGATTTGGATCCACACTGCCTTTGAGCCCGCAATTCACCACTTTCCTCCACGTAGCACTTTCTCTATACCACGGTTTCAATTGCGGGACTGCTCAAGTATTTTAATGCTCAAGAAAGTAGCATCCCTGCAATGAAGCATGGTCATTGATCTAGTCATGGTCCGTGATCTGGGCACCTCTGCTAATTTAGCGCCCCCACTAAATTTTAACAGCCCGCCAACTCTAGGATCCTTCTAACTATGCTTAGAGATGGCGCTACTTTTGGTGTTGAAAAATAACACCTCATGTAGGATGATCTTCTGATGTTGATGTGTTGGAATGATGTCACTATGTTGACATGTCATGAAAAGAAGGGTGACATGTGTCACGTGAAAATGAGCAAATTACGCAACCAAATGGCCTGAAATTAGTGCCACATGTCAGCACTAGATGGATGCCACATGTCTCCATGGATGAAAACCAAGTGCCTTCGGAACTTCAGGCTTCGAGAGTTTTCTTATGCTTGCCTGCGCAATCCTCCGAAGTGCCAATTTTCTAAAGTGTGAGATTTGTCGACGCATGGCCTCTTGATTTAGAAAACCTCGATTTACTTCGAGAGTTCAGACTTTGGGCCTCTTCAATGCATATCTCCTACAATCCTCTGGAGTGTCGTATCTCTGAAGTGAGAAATCTGCCTCCATGTGTCCTCTCGTTTTGGATGACTGAGATTCACTTCAGGAGTTTGGGCTTCAAGATATTTCTTCTGCTTTCTCGTGCAATTCTCTGAAGTGCCAAATTTCTGAAGTGTGAGATCTACTGACATGTGGCCTCTTGATTTGGACAATCGAGATTTACTTCAAGAGTTCAGGCTTCGGGAGTTTTCTTCTACTTTTTTACGCAATCCTCTAAAGAAAATATTCCAAAGTGTGACATCTGTCGATGCGTGTCCTCAACCTTCAATGGCTCAGATTTACTTTGAGACTTCAAATCTTCTATCTAGTCATTAATCCTTGCACGAATTTGAAACCCTGACCATCTGAGAGCCGCTGATCTGAACTGTTCATGGGATCTCCGCCGTTGAAAATCAAGCATGTCTGCTTGCTTGTGTTTCAAGTCCGAAATGGACTTCTCTAAGCGCTACATTCTGCTCATAATTTTTCCTACGCATACAACATACTTTTCTGACCTGACTTTATCAACCAGAAGAGAAAAAATTTGTAGGAAGGCATGCAAAAATAAAGAGACTCGACATAGGTGCAGACCTAGGTTTTAACAATAACTACATATGACCCTTGGCAACTTTATGTGATAACACATCCAACAAATCCTTAGTGGCCCAACAGAAATATAAATCCAAAAATCCCAAGAAGAAACATCCTCACCACAACAACAAGCAAAACAAGGGCCCCAAACCCTCTCCACCAAATTTTTCTCATAATGGTGACAAAGGAGAAAAATCCAAAATTAAGAACACTGACAAACATTGAAAATTTTATGGGAAACATGGTCATGTGGAGTCTAAATGTTTTAAAAATATGGAAGCCTTAGAAGCATCAATGAAGAAGCACAATATCAATATTGATTCTTCTTATTCTTCTTCTCATGGACATGCACTTTCTACTTCTAATTTCTCCTTCAATGCAACTTCTACTTCTTCTTATGATGAGTGGCTTATTGATTTTGGAGAATCTCATCATATGGCTAATGATAAAGCCATATTTTATTATCTTAATGAATGTAACACCAAAAAAATATTTTTTAGTGATTATAAATCTCTTAGTGTTGTAGGGTCTAGAATAGTTCAGGTAGATAATGATCATTTCAATGATGTATTATGTGTTCCAAGTCTTTCCTGCAACCTTCTATCACTATATCAGATGACTCATTCAAGTGAAGGTAAAATTGTAGAGTTTTCACCTCAACAAGTTGTAATCAAGGATTTAAGATATCTTAAGCATTTCCTCCCAACTGGAGTTGTTGATGATATTACCAGATTGTAAAAGTTTAACAACTTTGGGTCGTCATCGTTTCCATCAATTTTTATTAATCATAGCAATGACTTGAGAAAAAATTGGCATGAGCAGTTTGATCATCTAAACTATCGCTCATTACAACAAATATGTAATCAACACATGGTGATTATTCTTCCTCTTGTTTCTTACAGAGATAGTGTTTGTTCCGGTTGTGTTCTCAAAAAACATCATTGGGGCAATTTTGACAAACGTTCCTCTTGGCACGCCTTGACCCCTTTGCAACTTGTTCACAATGATTTGTGTGATCCACTTTTTTCTCCTTCTTTCTATGGGTGCAAGTGCTTCTTAACTTTCATTGATAACTTCTCCGAACACACTTGGGTTTACTTTTAAAAACTTAAGAGTTAAGTTTTTGACAATTTTTTGGCCTACAAGGCCCTTGTAGAAAAACAATCTGGACATCAACTTCAAAGGTTAAGAATAGATAATGGAAAATAATATATGAACAATAAATTTACAAGTTACTACATTGAACATGCAATTCAAATGAAACATTTTGTTCCATATACACCACAAAAAAATGGTGTCATTGAGAGAAAGAATCATGCACATTAAAAGAAATGGCTAATTGTTTGACCTAATCTAAGGGATTAAATCTTCATTATTGGGAGGAATCCATAAATTATTCAATTACATAGTAAATCACACTCCCACAAAGGCTCTAAAAAATATAACATCAAAAGAAGCATGGAATAAAATTAAGCTAGATCTAAGCCACTTATGTGTTTTGGTAGTGTAGCATGGGCTCACATTCCTGATGAGAAAAGGAAAGATTTACACCCTAAAAGTGAGAAGTGTATTTTTGTTGGATATTGTGAAGATGTCAAAGGTTATAGAATTTTTCAACCTCATTCCATTGAAATTATCATTATAAGAGATGTTAAATTTGATGAAAATATATTGGCTTGCAAGCCCAATTCAATGTTTGTGCCATCTTCGGCATGTAAGCCATCTTCAAAGTTTGTGACATCTTCTATTCATATTATGGTTTCTTCTTCTTTAGATGATGATAGTGTGAATGAAAATCCACCTCCACTTGTTTTCCTTCCTCTAGATGAGTCAATTGAACATGAACCTGCACCAACACCATCGCTTCCTAGATGGGTCCATTCATCACAAGAAGCAACTAGTGATCTTGTTGGTGATCCTTCGTATCAACGTCGAACATGTTCATAGTTCCAGCAAGTCTCTTCTCTTTTGGTTGAAGTTTTAGATACTCATGATCTAGAAATAATTGCAAAAGCTTCAGGACATCCAAATTGGGACACAACAATGAATGAAGAATATCATTCCTTAATGGTGAACAATACTCGGGATCTTGTACCTCTTCTGAAACTAATAAAACTTGTCAGATGTAAATGGGTGTTTATAAATAAGTATGCATCAGATGGAATTTTCGAAAGACACAAGTCCTGGTCAATTTCCAAAGGGTTCTCTTAAGTTGAAGGCATAGACTATAATGAAACATTTTCCCCCGTCACCAAAATGAATTCCATCTTCCTTGTTCTAGACCTTGCTGCCTCACATAAATGGGAGTTCCATCAAATGGATGTTAAAGACACATTCTTGCATGGGGATTTGCAAGAGGAAATATACATGGAACAACCTCCTATCTATGTCCAAAATGAATCCATCCTTGTTTTTCTCCTTAAGAAATCTCTTTATGGTCTTAAGCAATATCCTCGAGCTTGGTATGCCAAAATGGACAGGTTTCTTCTAGAAACTAGATTTTCTAGATGTTATTATGATCATAATGTATATACCAAGAAAGTAGGAATATATATCATAATACATGTTCTTTATGTTGATGACCTTATCCTCACTAGTAGTGACCCTAAACTTTTTAACCCATGTGAAATCCAACCTTAAAAATAATTTTGAGATGACAGACTTAGGCTATTTGCATTATTTGCTTGGCCTCCAAGTATTGCAAACTAAGGAATAGATATTTCTTTCCCAGTCCAAGTATGTGTGTGACCTTCTTTGCTACTTTTACATGGACAATTCTATACCATCCCATTTTCCCTTCTAGTGTTGAGTCAAACTTGTTTCCACTTATACTATTCCTGAAGTCGATGCCACTTTGTACCATCAATTAGTTGGTAGCCTCTTGTATTTGACTCATACCTGACCTGATATTTCCTTTTTTGTTGGTATTATTTCCCGTATATGAAAAAACCCCATGAAATCCATTGGAAATTCATTAAAAGGATACTTCGGTATGTCTGGGGTACATTCATGGGGGACTACATTGTTGGTTGGTTTCACTGATTCAAATTGGGTCGACAACCCTGATGATCGAAATTCTACTACATGTTATGTTTTCATCCTTGGTTCTAGACATGTCACTTGGGATTGTAAGAAAAAATTAGGATATTTCTCTTTATTTAGTAGAAAAAGAGTATTGAGCAGCAGTTAATGCAAGTCAAGAAGCCTCATGGCTTCGAAAAATCCTTTTAGAGTTTGAATTCCAAAAGCAACATCTTACCACCCTACGGTGTGAAAATTAGAATGTCATCAAGATCACCAAAGATTCAATTCAATATCAGGGTATCAAACACATCGATCTACACATGCACTTCATCAGAAAGCTCATTCATGATCGATTTATTGAAGTTCTCTTCTACCCTACAGAAGATCAGGTTGCAAAATTTTTCATAAAGTCTCTTACTGAAGTGAAGTTTTCCAAACTTTGATCTATGTTAGGAGTTTAGGAAGTTATCATTAAGGGAGGATAGGATCTAATGCCTCCTTCCTTCTCCTATTGTGTCTCCTTTGTAATTCCTTCAATCATATCCCAAGTTGTTATTAAGGGGAGGTTTTAGGATATTTAAATGCTTAGGAGTTAGTTAAGATCAACTTGGTTTCATGTATCGTTAGGTTAAAGTGTGTTTCTTTAGTATGCATTTGTAATCCAATGGTCACAATATGTTCCTAACATAGAGTGATCTGATGGCTCATATTCTCCATGATCTTAACAACTACATTGATATGTGGCTTGACACCCGATTGGTCCATGATATCTATTTAAAGAGCACATAGGATCATTTGTTGATGAATGATTATGAGAAACTCTCTTGTAATATTTTTCTTTTGTATTAATAAATTATCTCAAGTGGCCACGTTAGTTGGGCCCGTGGATGTTTCCCCATTGGGGTCTTACCACATAAAAACATCGGTGTGTTTATCTATGATCTAGTTGTGTTATTGGTTACTGAAGGTGTTCATCCTTTGTTGTTGAACATTCATCAAAGGTAGAGCTATAGCCATCTTTGATTGGTCCAACTATAACAAGGGGAAAAAAATTCCATTAAATAACCATTATAGCAATAAGGATTCTTCCATACACCTCTATCTATAATCTCCACATATTTGTAGGAGTGTTGCAATTATCTCTAATTTCTTGTGATATGTCTAATTTTTCCAAATTTTTTAGGTTGAAATTTTTTCTGAATTTTTAGTGCCAAGTTTATGCTTGCCAATTTCTCCTAATATTTTTTATAAGTTTCTTTCTTGATCCCTAATGATACATTCCTTGAAACGATATTTGCATCATTAATATAAATAACCACCCATCACCAATGATGTATTCCTCCTCTTAAAATTGCCCAAAATCACCAAAAGATCTCTCAGAATAATGGATTTTGGCCTATTCTTGCATTCCATTCCAAACTCATTGAAATTTGGCCAAATGCTCCACTAGGTTTCTTCATTTCTACTCCCACTACTCACTATAAAAATTTCATTGGCCACAAACATWTYTTTATATAAGTTTATCTTGTTAATGTGGCATGACACATGGTTGTTGATGTGTTAGAGGGGGTCATATGCGTCATCACCCATGTCAACTATGTCATTTTCTTTGCCACCTCCTATGTTAGTTCAAGTCCTTGTGGYCATACCTTTTTCCACTTTATTTTCTAAATTTGTGAATTAATGTAGGCCCATATGTACCCCATCATCCTTTATTTCCACTTGGCACACTTTCTAACTGTAGATGGGATACGAGTTCCCACTCTTCCCTAACATACTCCACTTGGTGTGCCATCCTTAACTGATGTGACTAGTGAGGGTCCCATCTCCAACACCCTCTACTGGTGCACACATTCCTTGCACATAGATCTCAAATCAATGATTGAGATCTACTATGGGGCTATAACATGAACCCAATTTAATTTTATCTTGTGGTATTGTAACTACTTACCTCCCATTATTGTCGATGGGACATGCTTCACCCCGATACCGATTACAAGTGCAATTAAACCCTTCACAAAACTACCTTGCATGGGCCTATAAACCAAATTTGATAATATGGCCTCCTCCCACCATGGACCTTGCCATGTAGTCATTTGTTGGCACCCAAAGTTTTGGGTTCGGTTTTGTGTGCGTGCACAAACGAAGTTGTGCACACTCATTTCATAGTTTTGCACGCGCCAAAGGAAATGCATGAGGAATGACATAGAGTGCGCACCAAACTAGGTTTTTTTAGATGTGCACCAAGCTTAAAGGATACCAAGTGTGCGTCGGTCCGATTTTTTTAGGTGCACCAGAAAACAAGAAGATGCCTGTCAGAATCAAGAAAGAAATCATCAAGAAATATCCCCGAATGAGTACTGATAGCAGCATACAAAGATGTGAGATGGCAAGAGAATGAGCTAGCCATACAATTAAGATTTCCCTTGATGAAGGAAGTCTACATGGAGCTCTTGTAGACACCAGAAGCTTGCGAGGAAATTTTCCCATACAAACGAGTGGAGCAAAGAAGAAAGAGATAGTGCTCCCCAACATACAAATCTATAAAAGGAATCTCTAACATAATAAATAGAGCTATTTAGTTAGAGAGTGTTTTGAGTT
>JASDQU010011849.1:147955-185465 GCA_032191745.1 Picea mariana | reverse complement strand
AGCTCACGGTATTTTGTAGCTTTCCCGGAACTCTGACCGCTCACCATGCGTCTCCTCCGATGGACAGTCCAGATCCTTTCGGGACTCCTCCTTTCTACCCCAGAGCGCGTCGGGGTTCCGGGTACCGGGATTTCACGACTTGCGAAGATGAGAGGTCTTGCCCTTTGGTTTACCGGGTGCCGAAACACCGACTGGCAGCCACGTGTCCCTCTGATGGACAGCTGCGACCTTTAGACACGATCAACCATTGTGATCTTTTTGGGATGATCAATGGTCGCGATCAAATCTCGGCTTTTTCAAACTTATTCACACTAAACCAATTCGGGGTTTCGTATACCGGGATTTCATGACTTACGAAGACAAGGGGTCTTGCCTTTTGGTTTCCCGGGTGTCGAAACGTCGATCAGTAGCCACGTGTCCCTCCGATGAACGGTCCAGGTAACTCCCATGGATCTTGGGATCTACGGTCCCGATTCCTTCGCTACTTGCGAAGGCTGAAAGGGGTCGAAGCATTAACGCCTACATTCCTTCCTCCAATCTAACGGTCGTGACAAACCTCATATCCTCGGAAAGGATCTCGTCTATGCATATAGCAAACGAAAGGGTACTCTCTTTCGGTATTTGAAACTCGCTATCCTTCCTGAGCTTCATCAGCTATGAAGGACTTGAGAGCTTTGTGCTCTTTCTCCTAGACTTGACTCTTAGAAGATTCTTTAGCACAACTATTGTGCTCCTTCATCAAGGGGTTCTAGGTTTAGTTTTCCTTGCAGAGAGCCTATGCATATCTGCACTACCTCTCTTGAGCTTAACAGGCTTTGTCCTCCAAGGGACTCAAAAGGATTAGGAAGGTTTACATGTGTACATGAAACTGTGTCCACGGTCGATGAACGCATAGTTCGTGACTCGGGCTTATGCCACCATAGGACACAAGTATTTGCGGGTATAAAACCTGTCCTAACCATATGCTTTCTTACTGGCCTAATTATACAATCAAGAAGAAATAAGGGGATATAGTATATCCATTAAGAAATATGCTCGATTCCTGCAACATATACAGTATAGCCAATTCATACACAATTACAGATAAATTACACAGGGTAAGAAATCACTTATCTATTACAGGTTATCGCCAACCAACTGACTGTGGTTGTTCATCCTTCCACCTGACCATAGGCTCAGAGTCATTCAATCTTAGCACTCTGGCCACCCTGGTTCCAAGCCATGATATCACCAGGGAATTCTCACAGTTCTCGAGGGTTCTCTCTCTGTTTTTACTTCTGCTTGGATCATGTTCTCTGTAACTCAGATCTTTCTCTCTCAGTGATGGCATCGGTGAGGTTTCTCAGATGCCTCTCGGCATTAAGCTTGCGACCTTCATCTCGCAACTTGCTTGAGAGCTCTGCGCATCTCCCCTACGAGCTTATGCTCTTCTTCTCCCCGTCTCTTCTCATGTCTCCTCTCCCGTGTGTGTGTCCCTCTTACCTTGGGAGGTTTTGTCGACCTATCATATTCCTTCTGTCAAAAGGAAGCTCAGGTCTACAAGTCCCTGTGGTACTTCGAACTAACAGCCCATGTTTCCATTCATGGGGGTGGTTGGTGATTCAACCACCGGTCCTTTCTTCATTGACTGGTTTTCTTTCCTTGGGATTCGAAGGAGGTTTTTCATCCTTATCAAGGGTGATTTGGGGTTATTTGATATATGAACCCTCTCTTATAGTTTTCACATTCTTCCTCTAGTGATATCATGGCTAGTACTTTCAAGGCTTCACCCCCCACAGTCAGTTATTGGCAAATCAAACAATAATACATTTACATTTTCTTCATGCATTAGCATGGAAATTCCTATTTTATGATTAATTACAAATTGGGGGAAACAGGGTGTTACATACTGTATGTTCTGCAGTATGGGAATGAAAGTGTTCCCTAGAGTAGCATGGCCAGGCCTAATGGTTGGGAATGTTACCAACTGGTGTCAAAGCATGAGTGGTTGTTCTGGAGTGATGTACCCTGGCCTCAGGGTGGATGGGGGGGGATCGTTACAGTATGGTATCAGAGCCTCAGTTCAACACTGAGCTTGGATGGGCCAAAGGGGTGCAATTGAAGTGAATATTCATAGAAAGGTAACTTCAAAGTGACCAGATTTGGAGTCACGGAGTGTCCTTGGAAAAGGTTGGCGTACTGGCGCGCGTGGTAAATTTGGCACCACGCAGGAAAACATTGGCGTGCTAGTGTGCGCGGTAAATTGTGGCACCACGTGGAAGATTATTATGTGTATATGCACGCGCTGAAATTAGCCTTGCGCAGTAAGCACACACATAGTAAGGTGCACATGGGGTGCGCAAGTATTGCTTAACGCAGAGGAGTTTTGTTAGTACGCGCATAAGTATGAGTATAAGTTGTTTCGTGACGGTGTATTCAGTAGTGTGTGCAGATATTTGAGCGCTAAGGAATATGTTAAACTTGACATGGTGCATGCATAGGATGAAAGTGCATGTGGAATATCGATGTGCGGTATCGAAACTGTGTGCAATGGATATTAGCATACAACGCCAAAGTAGTGCGCGTAAGTAGTCAGTACGACGAAGAAGAATGCACAGTAGATTTAGGTGCACGAAGAAGCATTTACCTTGTAATATTGCTATGCACGATAAATATAATGAACAGGTCAAGTTAATGCGCGCAAAGTCACTTGGAAGGTGATGAGTCTGAGTTTAAATTGCATAATAATAATAATAATAATAATAAAAAAAAACACATAACCACATTGAAGCATTAATTAAAAATAATTCTGAGTTTTAATTTCCTCTGATTTAGACAGATGAAAATAAAATATAAGATTACAAGAAAAAAAAAACTTATTATAAAAGAAAACAAGAGTCATAACATCACCAAATAGAAATTGTAATAAAACAGTCTAAAATTCGTTTCTGTATTTATATAATCAGATTAATCACAAAATTACAAAAGGGTGATGACAGCAATTAGCCTGTTGTAAAAAGGGTCGTTTGAAGAACAAGCCTATCATCTCTTGTACTCTTTACCTTCGCTACTGGTTGTTCAAAATTCGTTGAGACATACTTATCTTAGTTGAAGACTTACTTCGGCTTAGTGATCTCCACCTTTAAAAAAGAGTCTAACCAGACCAGTTGATTCTCTCCAACACTTTCGGATGCTTCAGCCGTAGATTCCTCCTTCTTATGTCACTTACTCTTTTTCTTCTTAGCGACTGGACTGTTGATGACTAAATCCTTTATAGTGGGAGTCAGCCTAATTTCCAATCGTGAGTCTATAACCGGCTCTATTTGGAACTTAGTTGCTAGAATGTGCGCAAGGACCCTTTCCTCCTTATTCGCAGGAAAGCCTAGCATGTTTCTTGAATAACCAGTATCACTTGATTGAGCCTTGTCCATGTATCTCAGGTTGGGGATACCGAAATGTGTCTTTACAGAGAGCAGGAAGTCAAGCAGCTTGGAGATTACTTCGGTTATGGATACACAGATATCTTCATACTTGGGCAGTGATAATTATAGAACTCAATTTATGAAGCATAAACAGATTACATACAAGAGCATTGGGTTGCCATGCTCAGCCAATCCATTTCGAATGATTAGCATTTGAGTTCATTACATGGCGGCGTTCAACTGACATCACATGGCTACGAAGTACCGAACGAGTGAAGCAGGGTGATCTGACTAGCCGTCGCTCACTCCACGAGTGGTGGATTTGACATGTTGAGACACGTGATACCGGGTCTTGGCGAAAGTGGTTTCGAAAAAACCACCTTCTTGCACAAGTGTATCTTGGAAGGCACTACACGTCAGTGTTCTTGAGAATTGGGTCTTATCTAGAATTTTTGTGGTGATAACACCAAGAAACCGGGAGTGATAATGTTGATGTGTATGTTGAATCGAAATGGTGCATATTCTCATGAATTGTTGAATTATTAGCTTGATTAGTTTCGATGGCTGCACGTTTTGCAGAATTAACAACAACTCGGTTAGGTCAGACTAGTGCAGAGTCAATAGGAATGGAAGAGGCACAGGAGAATTACAGTCATCCAGAGAAGAGAGGAGGGGTGGATGTTCATTTGGGCATGGAAGGAACGAACTCCAACAAACATGGAGAAGAAAGGAATGAGGATATGAATATGGCTGAGACCATTAAGAATTTGCAAAAGAATATCCAAAGCCATAAAGTTGATAATGAAAGGCTTATGAAAGCCAAAGAGCAACAGGATGACTTCAACATGAAGCTATTGGAAGGTTTGAACATAATAGAGAAGAAATTGGTTAAGGAGAGTGACTCAAGTAGATATAAGAGTCACAAATCTTCAGAGGAGAAAGGAAAAGTAAAAAGTGCTAGTAGACATCACTATCATCCCCAAAGGCATTCCCATAAGAGAGCAGGCAAAAACTCAAGTCTATCCCTTGTCAGAAGGTATAAGAGATATGGGGAGGATGAGCTGTGAGGAGAAATGAAAAAAATCAAACCTCATACATTTGATGGTAAGCACAAGAAGGATGAAGATGTCGAAACATGGTTGCTAGGCATGAGGAAGTATTTTCAATTGCATAATTATTCTTTTCATGCTGAAGGTATAATCGTTATCTATCAACTCAAAGGAAAGGCCTTCATGTGGTGGGATCAACTTGTGAAGGTACAACACATTGTAGAGAAAAATGTTACTTGGAGGGAATTCAAGAAGTATTTTGAGAAGAAGTATTTGACTAGAGATACTATGACAAGAAAATGAAAGAGTTCTTTGAACTCAAGCATGGAAGTACGACCATAGATGAATATGAGAGAAGGTTTCTAGAACTATTGAAGTATGTCTCTTTCATTAAGGATGAGACAGTCAAGATTCAACGGTATTTAAGTGGATTGTCATCGTTCATCAGTGACAAAATACATTATGATGATCCCAAGACATTAGAAGAGACCATAAGGAGATCTAAATGCTTATATGAACAGCTGAAAGCAAGGCCAGCTTTCCAAAATACTTGGGAAGACAATAAGAAATTCAAGATGAATCAGAGGAAGAAGGGATCTAAGCCACCATTCTTCAGAAATAATCCACAATGGAAGCAAATGCATAAGGAAACCAGAGTGAATGACACAGGGATTCAAGGGCCAAGACAGCCACCTATGCAATGTTGGGGTTGTAAAGGAGACCATATGTTACACATTATTTTCATCATCCCTATGACCGTTAATGATGTAAACCTATATGTTTCTTTCAGAGGGGTCAGTGGCATGAGTTCCTGAAGAGAGAAGGGAGAAGAACTTTTCCTGAGAAAAGAAGTTGCATTTTCCTTTGTAAAAACCCTATAAAAAAGGAAGTTCGCAGGCTGCATTATAGCTAGAGTGCGAGAATGCTTGATTCTCGCAGGCTGCATCATAGCTAGGTCGCGAGGATTTCACAGTCTGCTCTAGGGTGCAAGAATGCTTACACATGGGAAAAACGAGCATTTTCTCGAATCTTCTAGGAGGAGAAACTTCCATGGTGAGGTGGCATCCGAATGGTTTGGATCTTACTCGCTTTCATGATTTAGTGGGATCATCCTAACCTCCTCACCTTATCCTCTTCAGCTTATAAAAGGAGAGGAGCTCTCATGGAGAAGGGATAAGTTGTATTTGGCTTTGAATTATTAGCTTGGTTGGAGTGTCTTTGAATTTTGCCTTTGTCAAGATAGATTGTGAATATTATCAGATCTATGTTTTTAGAATTATTGGAGTGGAAGTGTGTGGGGAAGGAAGGATAGTTGGAAGGGACCTTACGGCATCAAGGCCATGGTTGTAATCTCTCTTTCACATTTAATATGATACAGTAATATGATTCTTTCCTATAAAGCTGCTTGTGTTTTATTGTATGATTCCTTGATCACATACATAGGTTTATATTGAGTTTATTCTATTACTATCACTCTGGTTGGTTGCGTTCTTTTGCAGGATCATCATTGTATGAGTGTTGGAACAGAGCTAAGATGGCGATAGCGAGAGGAAGCGGTGTTTAAACGGTATGTCACATATCCCTCTTTAGTTAGTAAATTCAATATCTAAAACTTAAGGAAAGTGTCATGTTCTGGTGTGTTTTGTTCTAGATCTAGGTGGATCTAGGTAGATTAGTTAGTGTCCGCACCTACCGATTTATCCGATAACAAAATTGGCGACCATACTGGGGAACGGATTGTTTCCTAGTTAGTCTAGTTTCCCTTGCTTTGATTGCTTGATTTATGGTCTCTGGGTCAGTGAGAGATCTATCCAAACTCTGAATCTAAAAGTTCACTCAAAAATTTTGTCCTTTTTTCCAAATTTTTCTTGATTACAAGCCTTCTCCCACTGTACATCTCTGTGGCCTACGAGAATCATTGATGTTGGCACCCTACTGTTCAGTTCAGTGCGAACCTCTCGCACCCTGCCTGTATCTAGACTGCGAGAATCCCTAATTCTCGCACTGTACCCCACTACTAGGATGCGAACTCATTTGTAAAAGTTTTGGATTAGGTCTTCCTCTCTTTTTGATGCCTAGTTTTGCTTTGATCAGCTGGATTGAACTTTTGGAGCCTATATTGATCTGTTTACAGTCTGCTTGACATTCTTTGAGTTGTTTTTAGCCATCTTTGCTTTGTTTGATTTTGAAGGATTATTCTCTTGCTTTGAGTGTCTTTCAATTACAAAGTGTGTGTTTTCTTTAGAATTGTTTAGGGAAAGATCAAATTTCTTCTGAATAGTTTGCTTTAAAAGAAAACTTTTAGTTTGGGTTTCTTTGTTTTAACAAAATTCATTATTGCTTTTAGTGAAATTTTTGAAACAAAAAGATTTAATTTCTTGCTTTATATTAGATTGGTGGCATCCTTGCATTTGAAGTAGCGAAATTGCATGATTCTACACTAGTTTGAAGTAGCGAAATTGCACGATTCATGGGGGGGCCATGAATCGTGCATTGGTGTACAGTACATTTTTCTCATTTCTTGAGAATCTTGATATTGATGAGTTTAATAGATTTTGGGACATTGTGCATCTAGGAATGATAAATGTTTTCTCCTTCTCGTAACATAGCTTTCATCGAAATGAAAAGATTGCATCTTCATCATTTTACATAACTTTCGAATCGGTCAAAACACAATATTGTCCATGTCATTTTCCTTTTGAGTAACAACAACCATAAAATAAAGAACTTATAAAAATTGATTAGACATTTTTATCTTTTTTGGTAGCAAACCTACATTAGATTAGTCGTAGGGCTTTGGAATAGGTGTGAAAGATAACTTTCCAAAGCTACAAACAAACATAGCATCTTGTGATATGGAGAGTTAAATCCACTTACTACATTTTGTCCTGGGAAGCCCTTCTAACACAAGGGTCAATCACGAGGTCGCATTGAGACTGGCAGAGTTACTCACCCTACTTTGTTGGTCTTGGTGTAGCGATTGCACGTATTACGGAGGTCAGTTGAAGGTATACCCACAATGATGAATGGAAGCCTCTCAAGTTGATTTTGGGCTAGATACCCTGCCCTTGCGTGTGGGTCGGACTGTCGACTATTTCCCCAGGCATCATTGTTGTTTGTCATAACCTTAGTGGCCTATCTCTTTAGGGTTTTTACACAAGGTGATTGTGGAGGGGCAAGTCTTCACGGTACCTAGAATCGACGTTGGCCAAACTCGCTCGGGCTCCTTGGAGGGTATACCCACGATTATGTGTGGGAGCTTACACCAAGGTGTAAGTCCGTTAAGTAGGTCGTCAACGTAACTTTTCCACCCACTCTATCTCAGCCCTTTCTTACTTTGTTCCCACGATGTTGGATTTCATCACCAACTAGTGTGTTCATTGTGAGAAGGTTTTGTTTGCTTACTTACTTACTAGATTTTTAGCATGTGTTGTTTGTTTTCCCTAGCGGACTCTAGGTTGGATCTTTGTTTTAATGGCGTCAGTTCCCGAAATGACCAATGAAGGAACCCCTGCTCCAGGGGAACCTTTTGTTTTTCCTTCTTATGGAAACATTAGACCTCCTCACATCGCTACTTTGAGTCTTCTAGGTCTCACAATTGGATTACCAGTATGGTTGTTTTCTACTCAGGTAATCATGAATGCAATAAGTGCTCCGATCGTAAGCACTTCCCCCCAAGAACATCAACCTCATGTTGATCATTCACCGTCTTCACCAATGAGTTCTTCTTTGCCTTCTTCACTTGCAAGGTCTTCTTCCATTTCATCTTCTTTGCTGAGTGAAAGATCTCAATCTAGTAACTTGGTGGATAAGAAGAAGAAGAAATGAAAGAATAAGAAGAAGAAAAATAAGCAAGGATCCAAACTTCCAACCACTGTCAAGCATGTTGGAAAACAACCAGTTACTATTAATCGTGTTGGGAGTGTTGATGATGTCAAGATCACCCAAACAACCCGTAAGCCCAAGTACTCTTGCAAGCTTTGTAAGGGTAGCCATCTTCTTAAGGATTTCCCTAATCTACCCAAGGTTATAGAAGTATGGTCTACACACCCTGACCAACCCATGTCATCAGCCTCTGAACAACATGTCGATGACATCCCATCAACTAGTCACGATACCATTGGGAAGAAGAAAAGTAGAGTCAAGTTTCCGTGTATGTTATGCAAAGGGAGTCATCTAACTCACCTTTTCCCTCGTATGGACAAAGCCTCGAAATTACTAGAAGACATGATTGTTTCACAACCTCAACTTCCAGCTACTTATCGTAAGTTTTCTCTCAACCCCCCTGTAGTTGATGGAATGATTACTCCAGACCCGTCATCGGTCAATCCGATTGATCATGTCGTCAATCTGGTCACGTCATTAATTGAACCAGTTGACAAAGTGGTTGATCTGATACCATCCTTAGTCAATCATGCTCTCCCCTTTGAGAGTGAAACTAAAGCAGTCGATCTGATCCCATCCTCGGTCGATCCCACTCTCCTGTTAGAGAGTGCCACCCAAGTGGTCGATCCATTTCCACCTGTTGACCCCATTCTCCCTTTGGAGAATACAACCCACGTGGTCGATATGATCTCTTCATCGGTCGATCTTACTCTCCCTCTGGAGAGTAAACCCGATACTGCCCCCGTTTTTCTCGTTGATACAGTCTMTGTCATGTCGAGGGGTATTCTTCCTTCTCCTATGAAACCCCCTCCAAGTAATGAGGCCATCATTTTTAATTGGGGTGTGCTAAATGGGCGTCGTCTTCCTTCTCACATTCCTTTCCAGATTACAGTGCAAATTTGTGGTCGGGACATTCCTCAGACATTGATAGATGAAGGTGCATCCGTTAGCATTTTGTCCTCTTTTTCTTGGCAAGCTTTGGGTTGTCCTCAGCTTGCCCCGGTTATGCAGAATTTGTTAGCTTTTAACAGAAGAACCAGACAACCTTTAGGGACCCTTCCTCAGTTTCCTGTAACTTTGGGAGGGAAAATTGTCTTTATTGACGTCATGGTAGTCCAAGACCCCTTGGATTTCACTTCACTCCTTGGGCGAGATTATGTCTATGCCATGAAAGCTATTATGTCTACTCTTTTTCGTGTGACATATTTCCCTCACGATGGACGAGTTGTGACTATTGATCAACTTTCATTCATTGACACCGACTGGATTGCCTCCCTAAATGGTTCTTATACGCAGACAGTATTGCCCCCACCACATGTTAATTATGTGGCATTGTCTCCCATGGCTTCAAATTCAGGTGACTTAGATCCGGTAGCTGACATGGTTATCTCTTCAATAGGGTATTTAGAGCCTGATCTCCTTACCCCTGTCGCAACCCTCGACATGTGTTCCTTCTACAGTGTGTTCCTTCCGTCTAATGAAGATCTCTTGGAAGCCATGACTGAGTTTTGTCCCTTAACATGGTGTCCTTCTGGAGAATTCTCCTCTTGGAATCCATGGTCAAGAAGAGGTTTCAAGGATAGTTTTTGTGTCTCTGAGGCAACCTCATTAAAAAATGAAACAGAGGTATATGAGCATGATTTTCTGATTTCAAGCTCGTTAAAAAATGAAACCAGACTTGAGCATAGTTTTCTAATTTCAAGCTCGTTAAAAAATGACACCACTTATGAGGATAGTTTTTTCATCTCTGTGGCAACCTCGTTAAAAAATGAAACAGCAGTTACGATCATAGTTCTTGTTTCTGTGTCAAGCTCATTAAAAAATGAAATAGTTTTCCCCCTCTCTATTTGATTCAAGTCCTTCGTCTAGTATTTGAAGCTTCATTTCTCCTTTGCAGTTGGATGAAACGAAGCTTGGGGGGCAATGCTTTCAGCCTTTGGACTTCATGCTGAATTTAGAGCCGATAGTTTCTTAAGCTGGGGGCTAAGTACCAACCATCCCTGTGTTATGCGTTGGGAAGTCCAAGCATATTTTTCTATGGTTCAAGCTTGTGTAAAAATGAAACCACCTACCTCAAGCATAGTTTCCTCTGGTTCAAGCTTCTGTAAAAATGAAACCAGGCCCAAGCATAGTTTTTTTTTTAGTTTTTAAGCTTGTGTAAAAATAAAATCTATCCCAAGCATTGTTTTGTTTTGTTTTAACACTTGTGTAAAAATTAAAACCATCCCGAGCTTAGTCTTTGTTCTTTCTCATGCTCGTAAATACATGAGAATAAGTTATCGAGCTTAGTCTTTGTTCTTTATCGTGCTTGTAAATCAATGAGAATGTAACTGAGTATATTTTTATCACTTTTTCGGACCCGTAAAGGTTATACAAAAAAAGAACCCCCTGGAGTTCCCTTTAAGCTCTTTTTAGACTCTCTAAACATGAAAAGATTGTCGAGTGATCTTGTTCTTTTCACGCTCGTTAAATTATTTGAAGCAAACGTCTGTTGAGCGATAGTTTATCTCTTTTTCAGTCTCATCATACTACTTTACAAAAAAGGAACTGAGAGGGTTCTCTTTAAGTGTTTTTCAAACTCTCTAAACATGAAAAACCCCTGAGTTTTCTTTCTTTGGACTCATAAAACAAACATTGAAAGGCCCATGTGGGACCGAACCACTCCTTCCTAGGGTTCGTTAAACATACTCCGAGGGACTCATCTGAAGGATGAGCTTACATTTCAAGCATATGTTATCCTCCTCAAGCTTGTGTAAAAATAAAGAGGTACTCGCCAGAAATGGTGGGGGAAAAATTGAGAAAGAAATGTGTCTAAACCTATATTCCATGGAAGAGTCGCTTTTGAACATGACACCCTTTCACTCGCCTTGTGTCTAGGTTGGAAAATCCACTTGTCTCATAATCATACTCCTATAAGATTACAAATTGGTCTGTAATCCTTGTTGTTGAGTGAGTATTTCCAAG
Organism: Picea mariana; assembly: GCA_032191745.1. Lineage (NCBI taxonomy): Eukaryota > Viridiplantae > Streptophyta > Pinopsida > Pinales > Pinaceae > Picea > Picea mariana. The sequence continues at coordinate 174,166 of JASDQU010011849.1, read as the reverse complement.
ACAGTTGTCATGTCATCAATATGTTCAAAGGGAAACTCAACCTGGAAAGCCTTCTATTGCGTCGGCCATTTCTGCAGTGTTTAAGTCTTATGTTGCGTCGGCCATCCCTGAGTCAGTACTGAATCACTTGTTACTCTGATCTACATCAAATCTTGTTACATGTTTCATGTCATTGATGTGGGATACATTAAGGCCCTCCTATGATGAGTCTTTTCCTGTCGACTTCAACTCATTATCCAGGAATTAGACTTAGAAACCAATTAGTACCTTGGAACTTGCATGCCTCAATGGCAGGTTTCCTCGCTTTCGATAGTGGGTTTTCATTATTGACCCCTGATCGGGAGATTCCGCCAAGTGTTCGACTTCAGCTCATTTATTCACATTCGTTGGATTGTACCAGAGTACCTTGGGAGTCATTAACATTAATGGTGATTTCCCTCACACTTGTTAAGGGTATACACTAATGACCGGTGATCAAGTCGTTTCTACCATGTTCGACTTCAACACCTGTAATCACATGGTTAGATTCGTACTATAGAGTGGTGGAGATGAAGACCCTGAATCTTTTCTCACAGATTCAGGTTGCGTTGGAGTATATTCAGTTTGTACTATTGCATAGATCCACATTGTATGCATCATGGCTATGTTCAAATTTGATTCTTTAACACATAGCTCCACAGTGTATTTTTTGGTGGCTATGTTCAGATTTGAGTCATATTGGCATGGATCCACGGTGTATGTTTGGTGGCCATGACCTGTCTTACTTGACATGGATCTTCACATGTCGAGATTTATGCTCTGATTCATTTGTATTATGAGTATGGGAATTCCTACCTCAATGATGATATATTATTGTACTGCATTTTCTTGTTTGTTGGCAGGTTTCCGACCGACTGTTCCGTGTTCCCTACACACACTCGACAAAGTATTTCAGCTATCACTCTGTTATAACTTCATACTTTGGGGGGGCTCTCTGTTACACATTATTTTCATCATCCCTATGACCGTTAATGATGTAAACCTATATGTTGCCTTCAGAGGGGTCAGTGGCCTGAGTTCCTGAAGAGAGAAGGGAGAAGAACTTTTCCTGAAAAAAGAAGTTGCATTTTCCTTTGTAAAAACCCTATAAAAAATGAAGTTCGTAGGCTGCATTATAGCTAGGGTGCGAGAATGCCTAATTCTCGCAGGTTGCATCATAGCTAGGTCGCGAAGATTTCGCAGTTTGCTCTATAGGCAGGGTGCGAGAATGCTTACACGTGGGAAAAATGAGCGTTTTCTTGAATCTTCTAGGAGGAGAAACTTCCATGGTGAGGTGGCATCCGAATGGTTTGGATCTTACTCGCTTTCATGATTTAGTGGGATCATCCTAGCCTCCTCACCTTATCCTCTTCAGCTTATAAAAGGAGAGGAGCTCTCATGGAGAAGGGCTAAGTTGGATTTGGCTTTGAATTATTAGCTTGGTTGGAGTGTCTTTGAATTTTGCCTTTGTCAAGATAGATTGTGAATATTATCAGATCTATGTTTTTAGAATTCTTGGAGTGGAAGTGTGTGGGGAACGAAGGACAGTTGGAAGGGACCTTACGACATCAAGGCCATGGTTGTAATCTCTCTTTCACATTTAATATGATACAGTAATATGATTCTTTCCTATAAAGCTTGTTGTGTTTTATTGTATGATTCCTTGATCACATACATAGGTTTATATTGAGTTTATGCTATTACTATCACTTTAGTTGGTTGCGTTCTTTTGAAGGATCATCATTGTATGAGTGTTGGAACAGAGCTAAGATGGCGATAGCAAGAGGAAGCGGCGTTTAAACAGTATGTCACCTATCCCTCTTTAGTTAGTAAATTCAATATCTAAAACTTAAGGAAAGCGTTATGTTTTGGTGTGTTTTGTTCTACATCTAGGTGGATCTAGGGAGATCAGTTAATGTCCGCACCTACCGATTTATCTGATAACACCATAGGTTCAGAGATTGTCCTCACAAATGTGAAAAAGGTAGGGTTGTTCACAATGTACAACGAGCTGAGACAGTAGAGGACATGGGCAGAAATGTGCCAAGGATTTATGCAGCCCTGGACAACAAGCAAGCAGAGTATCAGTCCCACATGATTGAGGTGGAAGGTATGATCAACAATCAAACCCTTGCTATTTTAATTGATTCAGAAGCTAGTCATAGTTATATAGACCCTAAGATGGTGGAAAGTTTGCAATTGCCAAAAAGCAAGTATGGAAAATCTTGGTTGGTGCAACTGGCTACAAGAGCTAGAAGAAAAGTTAATGAGATGGTTAAGTCCTGCCTCATAGACATGAATGGACTGAATACCAAGGCAAGATTTGAACATCTTACCTTTAGGTTCCTATGACTATTTAATTGGGATGGATTGGTTGGACCCACATCATGCTCTATTGGATTGTCATAACAAAGCATTCACTTGCTGGATGAAGAAGGGAACCAAAGGAGAGTGCAGGGAATTTCTAGGGCAGTAACTATTAGAGAAATTTCAGCATTGCAGCGGAAGAAATGTTATAGAAGAAGATGTCAAATTTTTGCAGCTCATATGGAGGAGACACCTAAAGACAAGGTGTCAAAATTGGAGGATTATGCAGTCCTGAAAGAGTTTGAAGATGTATTCAAGGAAGTACCAGGACTACCCCCAAGGAGAGACATTGATTTCTCTATAGATTTGATGCCTGGAGCAGCGCCAGTATCAAAGACTCCTTACAGAATGAATACACTAGAATTGAAGGAGTTGCAAATGAAGCTTGAAGAACTTATGAAAAATGGGTATGTACGCCCAAATGTATCACCTTGGGATGCCCCAGTCTTGTTTGTGAAAAAGAAAGATGGAACGTTAAGATTGTGCATTGACTTCAGACAGTTGAATAAAGTGACTGTTAAGAACAATTATCCTCTACCAAGGATTGATGACCTCTTTGATCAATTGAAGGATGCAAGGATATTTTCAAAAATAGATCTCAGATCAGGATACCATCAAGGAAGAATTAAAGAAGAAGATATTAGCGAGACCGCCTTCAGGACAAGGTATGGTCATTATGAGTTCACAATGGTACCATTTGGGTTGTCAAATGCACCAGTTGTTTTCATGTGCTTAATAAATGGGGTTTTCCGAGAGTATTTGAACAAGTTTGTCATTATCTTTTTGGATGACATTCTTATATATTCCAAGTCAGAGGAAGAGCATGAACATCATTTGAGGATGGTGTTGCAAGTATTAAGGTAACATCAACTGTATGCCAAATTGAGCAAGTGCTCATTTTATCATAAACAAATTCATTATTTGGGGCATATCATCTCAAAAGATGGGATAGCAGTGGACCCTGAGAAGGTGGANTGTGCTTAATAAATGGGGTTTTCCGAGAGTATTTGAACAAGTTTGTCATTATCTTTTTGGATGACATTCTTATATATTCCAATTCAGAGGAAGAGCATGAACATCATTTGAGGATGGTGTTGCAAGTATTAAGGTAACATCAACTGTATGCCAAATTGAGCAAGTGCTCATTTTATCATAAACAAATTCATTATTTGGGGCATATCATCTCAAAAGATGGGATAGCAGTGGACCCTGAGAAGGTGGAAGCCATTAGAGAATGGTCAACACTAAAGAATGTGACAGAGGTCAGATATTTCATGGGCCTTGCAGTTACTACAGGAGATTCATTGGAGGATTCTCAAAGATAGCACACCCAATCACTTCCTTGCAAAGAAAGGGTATGAAGTTTCAATGGATGTCAGACTGTGAAAGGAGTTTCCAACATTTGAAACAATTATTGACAAGTGCTCCAATACTAAGGATTGCAGACCCAAATGAAGATTTCATTGTATGCACAGATGTGTGTAATGAAGGACTTGGTGGAGTCCTCAATCAAAATGGATTCGTGATATGTTATGAATCAAGGAAGTTGAAAGAGCATGAAAGAAACTATGCCACTCATGATTTGGAGTTGGCAGCCATAGTACATTCCCTAAGGAAATGGAGACACTACCTCATGGGAAAGAGGTTTGAGCTAAGAACAGACCACAATAGTCTGCAATATTTATTTGATCAGCCAAATCTAAATGCTAGGCAAAACAGATGGTTAGAATTTCTAAGAGAATATAACTTTGATATAAAGCATATCAAAGGGAAAGAAAATAAGGTGGTTGATGCACTCAGCATGAGGGTGCATGAACTACGTGCTACAGCGATCAGCTTGTATCAGACTAATGTTAAAAGCAAAATTATGGAGGCCACAAATACAGATATGTAGTACAGAGAATTGGTAGCAATGCTACAACAACGTACGATACTTCGGAAGATGGATATTTATAAGTTGGGAGTAGATGAAATACTGTTGCACAAGAACAAGATTTTCGTACCAAATGTCCAGGACTTGAAACGTATAATTTTGCATGAGATGCATAATGTTCCTTATACAGGGCACCCTAGATATCAGAAAACCGTAGCAGCAGTCAAGAGCCAATACTTTTGGCCAGGTATGAAGAGAGAGATAGCAGAATACATCGCAAAATGTATGGAATGCCAAAAAGTTAAAGCAGAACATAGACACCCAACAGGATTGTTGCAACCTTTGTCCATTCTTAAATGGAAGTGGGAAGTGGTGATAATGGATTTTATTACGGGATTGTCTAGAACATGCAAGATGCATGATTCGATTATGGTGGTGGTGGATAAGCTTACAAAATCTGCCCATTTTATTCCACTAAAAACTACTCACAAGACAGCAGATGTCACTGATATTTTCATGAAGGAAGTGGCACGATTGCACGAAATTCCTAAAACGATTGTGTCTGACAAGGACCCGAAATTCACCTCGAATTTCTGGAAAGGATTGTTCAAAGGATTCGGAACGAATCTGAACTTTAGTACAGCTTATCATCCCAAGTCTGATGGACAGACAGAAAGAGTGAACAGGGTGATAGAAGATATGTTGAGAATGTATGTGATGGACAAACCATCGAAATGGGAAGACTACCTACACTTGGTAGAATTCGCCTACAATAAATGGGTATCAGGCATCAGTGAAGATGAGCCCATTTGAAGCACTTTACGGCAGAAGGTGCAATACTCCAATAAGATAGGATAACTCAGCTGATAGAACACTAGTTGGGCCAGAGTTGCTCAAGGAGATGGAGGACCAAATGTTAAAAATTAAGAAGAATTTGAAAGCGGCCCAAGACAGACAGAAAAGTTATGTTGATTAAAACAGAATCCACAGAGAATTCAAAGTGAGTGATCATGTTTTCCTGAAAGTGAAAGCTAACAGGAGTTCCCTGAAGCTAGGAATCTGTGCCAATTTAGTAGCCAGATTTTGTGGACCATTTGAAATCCTAGAGAGGATTGGTCCAGTTGCTTATATGATTGCATTACCTGCATCTATGTTTGTTCATAATGTCTTCCATGTATCATTGCTAAAGAAATATATATCCGATGCTAATCATGTTATTGATTGGAATATGATTCAGGTGGAGCAAGAAGGCGCTTTTCAAGAGCATCCAATGCGCATTTTGGAACAGAAAGTCAAACATCTCCAAAACCGAGCCATAGGGTTTGTAAAGGTTCAATGGACCTGGTACGACCCTGAGAATACAACTTGGGAGCATGAAGATGCAATGCGGATAGAATACCTGCATTTTTTTGAAGATTTTTGAAAAATCTAATATATATGGGTGTATGATGCACTTAGGACAGTGTATAAATAAGAGGAGAGGATTGTAATATCCCTCGACCGAACCCAATTGTAAATGTAATATAAATATACTTAAGTTGGTGAGTTGTTTTGACCTCATTTGATAATGCACATCATGTGGCATAGTGCGGGCATGAACTACGCAATAAAATGATGTAATATGCACATCGCAAGATACCGCGTGCAGTAACTAAAGTGCGCGCAACCTTGAGGACAGCAGATACCGCGCACAGTAATTAAAGTGTGTGCAATAATACTAAGGTCAACGAACCTTTATGTATACGATATGCATTATAGGCTGGTGAGCCAGTTTTATAAGCTGGAATGCTTATGTTTTGGTATTAGGCCGGAACACCTATATGTCAAGGGCCAATGCGCCTACTTTGTACATGACTCATGATTAATATAAAATACATCACTACGCGCAGACCGACCACGATAAATGAGATGGGGGACTGAACTTCACTAGTGAGGGAAAGGGAGGGTCAAAAGCCAAGGGAATATTATATTAATATTTCTTAAAACATAAAGTATAGATAATTATTTTATCCTAAGTTCTAAAGTTGGAGACAAGTGGACAAAAGTAACTTCCGATATGACAAGTGTCAAGTTGGGGACATGCATTCATATCGTGGGGGAACTTAGCTCATTGGGGGTTTTTTCTCAGGGATACTTTATGAATGGGAAAACGACCATCATTCACACCATCACTTTTCACGAAGAGTTCACAGTGATTCTGAAACACACTCAATTATCCAGACAATGATTCCATGACCATTTCACTCATACATTCAGTTATCCTTGAGACAGTCGTCTTCACCTTTCCGAAGCCTGTTTCCACACCCTTTTGGGTTGGTGTACCTGGTTAGCTTGGAGTGGGATTGAAGAAGCGGGTTGTCAGGCCCGTGAACAGTTCTTTGAGAAAAAGAATTGTTGGGGATTGATTTCTGAAGGTGCTAAACTGTAGCTACAACGCTCTGAGACTTCTGGTCCGACCTGTTGCTGAAGCCCTAGAAGGAAAGTGGGGCAGCCGAGGGACTGTTGAGCAGAGAAGGAGCACACTTCCTTGGGTGGGACAAGCATGTGGGGAATGAAAGGTTGTAGGTTGTTAGTTGAGTGAGCACTTGAAACGGAGTCTTTCCTATTGTCCATGAGCCTTACCCTGGATAGGAATCCCTTTACCCTTAGTGGAATTCAGTGACAGCTCGAGGGTGACTCATTGTTGAGAGTGATGAACAATGTAGTCTATGGCTGGGAGGTTCGTGGACGGTCTGTCAGCAGTTGGTGACAGTCTTTCTAAGATTAGTACCAATTGTATGATATATTGATATGTTGTTTTGTTATTTACATACCTATGTTACGATGTTATCATATATGTGATTATGATTGCTTGTATGCTCATGGGTAATTTCCTGTAAATGATGCATATCGGTAGTTACTGTTATTTCAATATAAAAAAACGTATGTTACAGAAAGTAAATGTTTGTTTATGTTTAGATGTAAAGCTTCCGCAAGCGTGTTGTATGTATATGTTTTAGTTGCATGCAGTGTAAAGAGTAAATTTATGTGGCATTGCTTAGTTGACTATTGGGTATGCTACTGTATGTTCCGCAATATGGGAACGAAAGTGTTCCCTAGAGTAGCATGGTCCGACCTGATGGCTGGGAATGTTACCGACTGGTGTCAAAGCATGAGTGGTTGTTCTGGAGTGACGTACCCCGGCCTCAGGGTGGCTGAAGGGGATCGTTACAGAAGAGTTAACTCAGGGAATCAAGGCTAATGCGTCAGTCTGACAATGATACCAAGGCAAGGTCGAATTAGAATTGTGATGATCCCAATGTTGCATGGTGACAAAACCAATGCAACATCTAAACTCAACTCAACTAGTCAAACTGAAGTGTCAACTGAAAGAGAATATTCTCTAGGTGGAATATTCTCCCCTAAAATATAGGAGACTAAATAATGACTAATTATGACTAATAAACAAGGAAAAACCTTAGGAAAAAAATATCTTAGATGTGTGTGAAGTAACTCCAACACCCCCCCTGAACATCACTATGGTGAAAATAAAGAATGGGTCCCGGCAAGGAGGCCATATTAAGTACCAAAATACAAAAGATACATTGAAATAAAGTGAGGAAAAAGGGAAAACCTCATGAGAAATCCCCACCCTCCCCCCCCTTTAAGGTACAGTGTATGTAAAAAGAAGAACTATAGTTGCTAGGAAACTATGTCCTTCACTCCAAGACGACTTCGCAAAGAATGGAACTTATGCTCAATGAAGGTCTTGGTGAAGATGGTTGTCGTATGTTCTGTTGAAGGACAAAACTATCAGTCGATGATCCCCTCGTGTACTAAGTCCCAGATGTAGTGCATGTGAGTCTTGATGTGCTTCGTCCGCTGCCTATGAACTGGATCTCTGCAGAACTTCAAAGTGCTCTGGTTGTCACACCATATGAAGATCGGTCGATGAAACTGAATGCCCAACTCAGTGAGAACATGTTGTAGCCACATAGCTTGAATGGTTATGTTAACTACCCCTCTGTACTTTGCCTCGGCTGAAGATAGAGAAATGGCAGCTTGCTTCTTGCTCGACCAACAGATAGGCCCGGAACTAAGACTGAGAGAGTAACCAGATGTGGACTTGCGATCAGTGTTATCGCCAGCCCAGTCGGAATCAGTAAACCCGGTGAGTTCTAATGTAGAGTATGTTGCATAAGGAATCCCAAAGGTGACAGTGCCCTGAACGTATCGAATGATACGCTTTGCAGTTTTTCAATGTAGCTCATGCAGCTCTTGCATGAACCTGGGAACTGTGCCAACTGCATATGAGAGGTCTGGTCTGGAGTGTGTGAGATACAACAACCTCCCCACTAGTTGTCTGTACAGTGTGCTGTCAACCAGTGGAGTCTCCCCACCATCCTCAAGTTTGACTCCTGATAGGAAAGGAGTCGAAGCAGACTTGCAGTCTGTCACGTGAAATCTCTCAAGGAGATCTCGTGCATACTTGGCCTGAGACAGTTTGATGCCTGATGCATCCTGACTGATCTCAAATCCAAGGAAGAAGTGTAGCAGACCCATGTCCATCATCAAAAACATGTCATGTAGAATTCTCTTCACTGCAGTAATCGTTGAAGTCGAGCACCCGGTGATCAACAAATCATCGACATACAGAACTAAAAGTATAAGTGAATCAGTGATCCTAAGCATGTAGACATTCCTGTCTGATTTACAACATACAAAGTTCTGTGACAACAGGTAGGAATCCATCTTGGCATACCATGCCCTCGGAGCCTGCTTAAGGCCATAAAGTGACTTCTTCAGTTGACAGACCAAAGATGAGTCCTGCATAAATCCTTGGGGTTGCTCCATGTAGATCTTCTCAGAGAAATCAGCGTGAAGAAATGCATTCTTCACATCCATCTGATGGACTTCCCATCCCTTGGTTGCCGCAATGGCAAGTGTCAATTGTATGGAATCCATCTTCGCTAATGGAGAAAAGGACTCATCATAGTCAATACCATGAACCTGTTGAAAGCCTTTGGCAACAAGCTTGGCTTTGTATCTGTTGATCTGTCCATCCGTTGCGCTCTTGGTCTTGTAGACCCATCTGCATCTGACAATTTTCCTCCCAGAAGGAAGGGGAACCAGATCCCAAGTCTGGTTCTCAAGGAGGGAGTTGTACTCCTCCTACAAGGCAGATTCCCAAAAGGGATTTCCAACAGCCTCGCCATAAGACTGTGGATCTGAAGACTGAACCAAGAAAAGATTCTTGGAAGGCGATGGTTCAATGCCAGTGAGTGCAACAGGAGGCTCCTCGAAATCAGATCGAGTCCTCTTAGTATCGACTGGATCACTAACGAGATCCCCTTCATCCTGAAGAGTAGTCTGTGCCCACTTGGGCCTCTGCTCTGGCTCTGCAACTGCATCTGGATGCTCCGACTCTGCATCTGACTGTACTGACTCTGAATCTGAATCATCTGAGTCCTCTGAATCAGAGCTCTTGTCAGAGTCGGCATGTGCATGCTCATCATCTCGGACAGGGGGAAGAGTGAAGGTGTCTGCATGCGGCTGTTGAGGTATATGCGAGACACTTTCCTCGAATTGGACACTACGTTCAATGATGAGTCGGTCCGAGGAAAGATCAATAAGCCAATATCCCTTCACATCGTCAGGGTATCCAACAAAAATGCACTCAGTGCTCCATGGATCAAGTGCCTTCCTCTTTTCAGAGGGAATCCTGGCCCATGCACGTGAACTGAAAATGCGAAAGTGGATCACTGCCGGTTTGAGGCCGCTCCAAGCCTCATAGGGGGTCTTGTCCTTGACAGATCTATGGGGAGATTTGTTTTGGATGTATGTTGCACAATTAAGTACTTCGGCCCATAGTCTCTGTGGTAGTGACTTTGCATGCAGCATGCAAGATGCCATCTCATTTAGAGATCTGTTTTTTCGCTCAGCAACTCCATTTTGCTGTGAAATATAGGGAACTGTGTGATGCAGCTAAATCCATGTCTCGTGGCAAATATTGTGGATCTCATGATTCACATACTCTCCCTCGTTATCAATTCGGAGGACTTTGATCTTCTTTCCGGACTGTGTCTCAACCAAGGCTTTGAAATCTTTGAGACCTCGGATTTTTTCCTGATAAAGTAGATCCAAGTAAAACGTGAGAAATCATCACCAAAAATGAGAATAAACATCGCTTTGTTGATCGATGGATGCGGAAAAGGACCCATAAGGTCACTATGGATCAGATCTAAAGGTGCAGAGGCTCTCTGAGACTTTCTCTTGTCGAATTTCTCTTTAGGGTGTTTCCCGAGAACACATCCCTCACACACTCCCTTGGAGAAATGGATGTTTGGTAGACCATCAACCAATTTGTGCTTGCTAAATTGTTGCATGTATCTGAAATTCGAATGTCCAAACCTTTCGTGCCATATCCTACTACTTTCATTAGCATGAGTAAGCAGTAAAGTAGAATCCGATTCAATGAATTTAGAAAAAGTATACAATCTAGACTGATGATTTACCTCACCGGTAGCAACCCTGGAGTTGGTTTGCATGTCATAGATTTCCATAGAATTTGGTGTGAATATGACTTTCTTTCCAGTGCCGGAATTCGTCATCTGATACATAGAGAGAAGGTTGACAGCAAACTTGGGAACATGCAGCGCATTCTCGAAGCTTCCGTTGGTGAGTTCAATCCTTCCTTTGCCGATGACTTCGACAAAAGAGTTGTCCCCCATCAGAATAGGAGGACCTTTGCATGCATCCAAAGAAGAATAAACTACTTTTGATGCAGCCATATGATGTGATGCTCCTAAATCAACGATCCAAGCATCGGGAGAGGAGTTGATGGCAATCAAGGCATGGCTAGAATTGTCTTTCTTGGAATTCGGATCTTCTGGCTTCTTCTTCTTGGCACCCTAGGGGATGCAATCTCCAAGGTTGTTTTGTTGAAGTATTTGAGACATCAGATCTATTTATTTTTGCATGCATGCGGATTCCAAATGGAATCATTTGTGACAGTACATGCATTTCTCCCCTTTTCTTCCCTTTTCCCCTTTGGATCCGAAGGCATCGATGAAGGGTTTTGTGTACCCTTCCTTCTTCGGATGTGCATGAGCTTTCCTTTTATCTTTATCTTTAGATTTCTGATATTTGTGGATGCCATCATGCACAGTGAGTGCATGCGCCCTTGGGCCTTTGATTGTGCCCATGTTGATAAGTTTGGTTTGCTCTTGTGTCAGGGATTTGATAAAGTCCTCAAGACAAGGCATCTTCCAGGTGGCTCCGGAGGTGAATCTGACAGAATGGAATGTGGATACGAATACGGAGAATTCGGGACCAAGCTTGGAGAGAATGGTGAGAACCATTTGTTTCTCCTCCTTCGATTTATCAACCCCGCAAGCTTTGAGTTGGACAATAAATCCTTGAATTTTGTAAAGAAATCTTGGATATTTTCGAAGCTTTTTGGATCTAATGTGAGCAGCTCCACCTCCAACATGTGTCCCCTCATCTCATCATGTTTTCCAAAGATCCCTTCCAAGGTGGTCCAAGCTTCATTGGGAGTCTTACAGGAAGATATGTGAAAAGGGAGATCAGAAGAAATAAAACTACAAATTGTTCTGAGTGCTTCATCCATGTGATTTAAGTACTTGGATTTTTCTATGGTTGATGTTGATTTTGTATCTGTATTCAAGGTTAACCTGTACAACCCTCTGGTTCGAAGATGAATGGTTATTTTCTCCTTCCATGCAAAATAGTTGTAAGGTGTAAGAATGAATTATTTTTGAAAATCCATCTTTCTGTTGTCTTCAATCTTTTCTACCTGCAAAACTTTTCGTGTAGCTTTTGCTTAGCAATCCGTCGGTTCTGATACCATGTAAATGTGTTGAACCTACACATAATAGATCTAGCTAAACAATAATACACACATTTGCAGAGAGAATTGGAGAAAGAAGAAGAAGGAGAGAAAGAATGAAAGAATTATCATTAACCGTTGTGAATAATGAATAATTTACACGTGATATACTCTATATAACTCAATGAGTGCGCACTAGAGGAGAACCAATGTGCCATAGTGGTGGTCTAGAGTGATCTAGACACACACCAGCAGTTACAGGAGTGAACTGCCACCTAGTTGAGTTAACTAGTCAACTAATCTTCAGTTAACTGACTGAATAGAGAGTAGTGAGGAGTTAACTCAGGGAATCAAGGCTAATGCGTAAGTCTGGTGATGATACCAAGGCAAGGTCAAATTAGCATGGGGATGATCCCAATGTTGCATGGTGACAAAACCAATGCAACATCTAAACTCAACTCAACTAGTCAAACTGAAGTGTCAACTGAAAAAGAATATTCTCCAGGTGGAATATTCTCCCCTAAAATATAGGACAGTGGATAATGACTAATTATGACCTATAAACAAGGAAAAACCTTAGGAAAAAAAAATCCTAGGTGTGTGTGAAGCAACTCCAACACTATCCACCCCCTCTATCATACACGTCCATATAAATTTTGGTCAGTGGTCATGCTAGGTCATCGCCTCCCTATGCCAAGTCATCACTTATCGCCACATGTCAACACGATGGTCACCATACGACATTGCCACCTATCAAGTCCACACCCTCACACTCATGTGCCAAGTCATCCTCTCGTTGCTACATGGCATTGCCACCTCATCACCTACCACCACCTATCAACCGATCGTTGGCCATGTGTTAAAGCCTTAGGTCCACATCATCATAATATGCCAAGTCATCACCTATCACCGCATGTTAACCCTATGGTCACCATACGACATTGCCAACTACCAAGTCCATGCCCTCACACTCATGTGCCAAGTCATCCTCTTGTGGATATGTAGCATTGCCACCTTGTCCCCTGCCACCACATGTCAACCCACCGTTGGCCATGTGTTAAAGCCTTAGGTCCACATCATCATAATGCAAAATGCAAGTCAAATGTGTGGGGCAAAGGCAAACATATGGAAGGAAAAGATGGATCTCCACCCTTCTATGACAAGTCATCACCTATCACCACATGTCCGCACGATGGGCACCATAAGGCATTGCCACCTATCAAGTCCACACCCTCACACATGTGTCAAGTCATCCTCTCATTGCTAGGTGGCAATGTCACCTATGAACACATGTCAACCCAATGGTCACCATATGGCATTGCCACCTATCAAGTCCACACCCTCACACTCATGTGCCAAGTCACCCTCTCCTTGCTACGTGGCATTGCCACCTCATCCCTCGTCACCACCTGTCAACCCATCATTGGCCATGTGTTAAAGCCTTAGGTCCACATCATCATAATGCAAAATGCAACGCACATGTGTGAGGCAAAGGAAAGCATATGAAAGGAAAAGATGGATCTCTGCCCTTTGCCCCATAGGAAAGTGAAGTGAATGGAGTGTGGGGGCAAAGACAAGTGAATGGAGGTATTTGAGGTAAGGAAATAAACACAGGGAGTGGGACAGATGATGAATGATCTGCATCCCACATCCAAGGATTAGGGCATTGCGGATGGGCTCTCTGCAACCCCATACAACGTAAACTATCCAACATAGGGGGCTGAGTATGAGCTCTTCGTGAACCCATACAAACCCACAACAATGACTTAAAAGTCATAAGAAGAGAGCGGAAGATGGCCTCTCCGCGACCTCAATAAATGCCCACATGAATGACTTCAAGTCATAAGAAGAGGGAGAGGATGCCTCGACATCTACCCACCGCCCAACTTTTAATAGGAATTTCAAGGGCTTGCCCCGAAAATAATTTTCTCCGAGACTTTGGTAGATTATAGAGACTTCAAAAAAGGCCTTACGAAAAACTTAAAGTGCAGATAAAGAGGCCCCGTAACCCCCTTGGTCAAAATAAAATCTGACGATGTAGCAGACGATATGATGAAAGAGACAGGCGATGGCTGCAAACCATTAAGCTTATAGAGATATCCCTTTGAGAAGCACAGTAGAACACAGACTTGGCAAGCTCACCCTTGGAGGAATCTAGGCAGAACTTCATGGGGGGCGCACAGGGAGCTCTTAGCTATAACACCCTCTAACATTTGCTTGTGTTTGTAATATATTTAACAGCAATTCCCCATTGCTTAAAGGGCTAAACTAAAAGGTGGAATTTTTGCTTCTTGTGTGCCTCTATTTTTGCCACAAAGATTCAAAATCTTAGCTTTCTGGGGAACTTCAGGATAGTGGGTTGCGGTGTGTCTTCCATTAACGCTTGCTGATGTTCCACATGCTTCTAGTCATTGTTTTTGACACCATGTCAACTGTCTGCAAGGAAACAATCACAAAATTTCCTGCAAAGCAAACCACTGAAGCCCTTTTCTCTTGTTTTTATCCTTCTTCATGCAATTTGAGGTTATAGGAAGGCACATGAAACTCATTTGTATATTCTTGAACAGGTTGCCTATATCAGAGACATTGCCAGAAGAAATCTATTTTCTTTATATACCCAAAATGATCAAATTCCTTTTTCAAGTACTTAACTCTAGCTAAGTAAACCCTTTCTATCCCAGTCTAGCTCAAGTCTGTGCAGAATCATTATAATTATTGTAAAACAAATAACAAATAGGAAACCCTCTTGGTCCTGCTCATCATTAGAACTGGATCCAGATCCAAGTGTGGAAGATGCAACTCTAATTATTGGTTGTCTTATAGATAGGTCTTCATGCGCAACCTACAACAAGATAATAGGTATCATGTAGTCCATATGGGTTGCTAAATCAAAATTTGGTCCTGCATTTGACTACAACCAGATAATAGCCATCATATAGTCTATATGTGTTGTTAAATCAAAATTTGGTCCTATATTTGAATAATAACCTCCTGAATAATACTTGCTTCGTTTCTTGGTAATATACAACTGCATCAGGTACTATAGCTTCAAAAATTGGACGTTATTTTTTTTAATGCATCATATATTACATGAAAACCAATTAGCAAGTACATCAAGAGTACCATATCCAGGCACCCACACAGTGATCACATCAGAACCCCCTGGAAACATAAACGAGAAGGGCTAGTATATTGGTCTTGACTCCCACTAGGAGAGAATAGCCATTCTGGCAGCGATCTGAATAGCCAAATCTGTTCTGAAGAGAGAGACTTCTGCCTGGTTGAAAGATGTACCGGCATCATAAAAGTGGCACAACAGCCACATCTCCATAAGAGAAATGCCAGCTAACCCAATCACATCCCACATACTCCTCCCAGCTTGTCAAATCATCCAGTTGTCCCCAACCACAATCTCCTTTTATAAGGCATTGCTCGATTTCAGAAAGAATATAATTGTGATGTGTCAGAGATGTGTTAACCAAGCATTGCCTTCCCAGTTCTCTAGATAGTTGTATGCCATGGGATAATCAAATTGGAAAACAAACATGATATACACATAATCACTGAAATATCAAAACAGTGCTGCTCCTTGTGCCAACAATATATTTACGAGAGAGGATGAAGTTACTGACATATACCATATTCTGTGTCTCTGAATGGACTCAGATAATCTTGTAAGGTAACTCCTGACCTCCCAAACAAATAGTTCTGCAAGCAGCATTCTATACCTTTAATGAGTTAGATACAAGCTTCAGTGTTAGACCAGCAATTTCTGGTTAGTTAGGAAACAAGTTAAAATTACAGTTGTTCTGAGGAGGTTTCTCTATTAAATGGCTCCATTTGTAGTAGCAATTTCGGTTTCTGATTCTTCAAATCCCCAGAAGTCATCATCATCTTCATCTATCAGGGATGTTGGCATTTTCCAACAATCTGCTAGCTCATCACTTTGACCTTCTATCAATAACTGTAACACCTGAAAGGAAAAATCAACAACAATATTACCGAGAGTTTGGATATAGCTTGAAGGAAAGACATAAGGTAATCAATAGGGGTGTACCAATGAGAACTTGAATTCCGAAAGATGCAGAAAAACACCTCAATCATTGATGGCCGCCAAATTGCTGAATGTCTTACGCAGAGTGAAGCAGTTAACGCCGTTCTCTGCATCTGATGAATATCATATTGACCTTGAAGCCGTGGATCTACTAGTTCATGAATGTTTCCAGACTCCATTAAGGGTTTGGCCTGGACCAAATGCAGCCAAATTTGACATAAATCCACTTATCTGACTACTATATTTTGTTGCTTTTGGTTTATTATATACAACAAGATGGACAATGGTCCAAGGAAGAATCCAACTACTGAAAATCCCCAAACTTCATTTTCAATGCAAATAAATGAATTTGCACAGATATTGCTATGATTTAATGTTTTCTTTGTATTAGGCCATCATATAGCACAACTAGACATGCACGCATTGATGGGTCAGTTTGTGGCCTTCTATGTAAAACTAAATAGTTAACTAGGAAAGGCATCTATCTTTTGATGGTGCATATTTTGGGCAGTTTACTAATAAAACATGGTTGCTTACAGATAAACAATTGTACTCACCCAAGACACTATGTTCTGCTCAGAAGCATCAATTGGTCTACGACCTGAGATAATCTCAAGCAACAGTACCCCAAATGCAAAAACATCAGTTTTCTCATCAACAATCCCATGCAGGAAATACTCAGGTGCCAAGTACCTGATCGAGAAGTTTACCACAATGTATCACAACCCTTCAAAAATCAAGATATCAAGGCCATTTACGAATAAGAAGAGTAGTGCAAGATTCGAGGTAGAGGTGGAATATTAGAGAACTACAGACCCAAAAGTTCCTTCAATTGGAGTTACAGAATGATGAGTCCACTGTCTTGGAAGCCATTTTGCCAAACCAAAATCTGAAATCTGCAATAAACCAAGACAATGATAAGATTATAAACGAATCCCAAATATTAGATATTCAAGTACTGCTGCTATGATGCTATCAATAACAAAATCAGAAGACGAGCATAGTTACAAGAATATCATTCTTTGGAAACTTTTTTGCATCGAGATGAAACATTTCTGGCTTAACAATATACTAAAAAGAGAGATATGTGCAGGTATCTTCTATCGTTCTTTTCTCCAATCAAACTAAATTTACCATGGTTTTCACAGAGTTTTGTAGCAAAGGAATGCATATGTATTCCATTTCATTGCAAGTATACGTTTGAGTTTGGTTACCTGTGGTTCAAAATCCGAGCCTAGCAAGACATTTGAAGACTTTATATCTCTATGGATGATACGCCGCTGGCAGCATTTGTGCAGATAATGCAAACCCCGTGCTGTCCCAATTGCCACCTTATACCTAATTGACCATTCCAGCACCGTAGTCTTGGTGCCTGTTTGTCAAAGATGAATATATTTTGGGATTTAGACATCTAATGCACTGCTTGTCTACACAATATGGTAATCAAAGTGGGGTTTCATAATTAACTTCAACATGAGGTAGAGCTGAAAGCACTCCAAACCATGAAATTGAAGAAAAATGTAAAAAATTGTTTGTCAACTTAGTTTCTTGCATTTCTGTTAGAAAAACTTAAATAGGGATCTAATTGGCAATAAGCTATTAATATAAATTTGCTATTATAGAAAATTAATTTAAAGAAGCTGGTCTCCATTTCGCGCCTTAGGAGATGATTGTTTTCTGGAAGATGCTTCCTTTGGCTATCACAGGAGGCCAATCAACACCAAAGAGGAAAGCCATTGGCACTCGGGCTAGGAACTTCGTCCATCACCGCATCCAGCCAGCTTTCGTGGCCATGATGGCCCACGAGGGGCTAACATTTACGAAGGGGACTCGAATCCTGGTGGGGAAACATGACCAGCCTCGTTTTACTAACCAGAAAGCCCCGTGTTGATTTCAGGAGATGATTTTGAATGCAAATGGAGTTTGAATTATAGATATTCTTTAGTAGGTGAATGAAATTAACCCAACTAATCATACCTTGGAAAGATTACACGCCCATATCATAAAAACCATCTCAGGACAATTTAGATAGTTACCATGAAGAAGCGAAGCCAAGCTACCATGCAAATTGAAATGGAAGATGAGATGAAGACCATTCTCAATGCAACACCCTATGAATGAGGCCGTGTTGGGATGGCGTATATGCCCAATGATTCCCAATTCTGTTAGAAACTCTTTCTCTTTTCGTTCATCTGTGTTTGCTTTTGCCAGTCTCTTAACTGCGATCATCTGCCCATCAGGTAGGATTCCCTTGTACACCTCTGCATATCCACCTCTGCCCACCAAGTTATCTACAGACACAAATACAGTAATGAGAGCCCTTCAAATTTTCTAATAGGATGTTCAACAAACAGAGCTTTATCTTCTTTCCCAGCAATGTTTTCTAATATCAGCCAAATACATCTAACAAGCATATGTAAACTTATGACGGTAAACCAGGATAAGAAAATCAATGGTATCTGGAAAATTTCATGTCAGCTATCTTATAGAAACATATTTACATTACAAATCATTTTGCAACCATTAGCATAAAGTAAAAAGCTGATAATAGTAAAGAAAAAATGCATCACTCGTTTTGGTTGCAACCATTTGTAATACCTTCTTAAATGCAAGCCTATTAAAATCAGTGTCATATCCTTTGTTGGGGATTTTGTTCCACATCAACATGAATACTACTACTATCATCCAAGTATCTTCTAATTTTGGTTCTGAACATGAACAGAAATACATATAAGTTTTCAAATGCCTATCCAACAATTTCAGCCAGTACAATCAGGACAGTAATGCTTTCTATCCAAAAACTACAGCCAGTATAATTAGGAAAGTGATGCCTTCAAACAATACATTAGTAAAACAGTACTAACCCGTTACCCAATACATGTTCCCGAACCATAGTTGAACAGTTTCACTCACATAATCAACACATGTTCCCAGACCAGGATAAAAATGTAAGTTTTCCCTAATTGCCTAAACATTGCCAAGGCTAATCCACTTTGACCAACCACCAATGAAAGCAGATAGATGGTAATATTTGAAAATTTATAAATGGCTGGTGTGGACCTCCAAAACCACGATGAGAATGTATGTACCACGTAAACAATGGAGTTACCTTTGAGCCCTGAGCTTTCCCAACTCAAAATCAATTGGTAAACGTAACTTCTAATGATAAGCTGGTAAAGAAATTACAACCAGCCTCAGTAAAATTTAAGTACCTAAACATTCCGAAGACTGTTTTGCCATCAGAAGACAAAATTTGCTAAAGTTGTGCTGGTTTACATGCAGTTTCACATAAATGCATATTGTACTTTAGATTAGTTTGGGAATAGCATCTAAAATTTTAGAAGCCCCTTTTACACAGTTTATTTCCAAAAAAATCCTACAATAATAAATAAAGAAAAGATATTTCCTAAACAAGAAAAGTGACATTTTCTATAACATGCAAACTTTTAAGAAAAACTCATTTCAAATACATAGATGATACTGACTGTTTACAAGTGGGATGTTGGCTTGAAATCTGGTGTTAAAAAAAGGCAGAATTTGTGCCATTTTTTCAGTCTTTTATAGGCAGACAACAAAGTCTGACTTGGTCCCAATTCAAAAGTTTGACCCAGGCCAAGTCAGATTTGGAGGAGCTCTCAGTAACTAAGTCCTGAAGATGCACTACATCTGGTTATCTGGTTGGTCCAAAATGTTGAAAAAGAAAATGAAGACTCAATTACTCCAGAAGACCTTTTTACAGATTTTTTAGACTGCGGAAATTGGAGAATTATGACAACTTGGTTTTCTCAGAAAACATAGTCAAAGTCAGGAGTGAGTAGATTGGAACTAAGAAGAACTATTGCAACAAGGGTATTTGATTCCAAATCAGAGATATTATTGCATAACCACCAAGCTTTACAGCATTCATTGTTGTATATGACAATATGCATCCATATACATATGCACAGATATCCAAGGATATAAATAAGCACAGATAACCAAGGGTGTATATATATATGTACATACACTGTAAAAAATGCTATTTAGATGGGTGCATATTTCTTGCCATTGTGATATAAATAAGCACAGATAACCAAGGGTGTATATATGTACATACACTGCAAAAAACTGCTATTTAAATGGATGCATATTTCTTGCCATTGTGAGACCCAGAGAAGGTTTATAATTTATAAAGCATTACCCACACCCAAAGTTTTGTCAATCCTAAAACAGACTCTGTGATAAAAGTAACAGACTCTTTGACCAACTCTTCCAACATAATCACCCAAAACTTACACACGACTGGCTTATTCGTCCTTCCGGGGAAATTGAACCTTGGTAGATAGCTAGCATGACACTGTCTTCACAGCTGAACCATGACCTCTAAAGATCTCTATGGGTTTTGAACCTACAAAGCCAAGAAGCCATCCATGTTCTAACGTGTCATACTTCCCTCAACCCAAATAGAAAACATACCGATAACGTTGACACCGTTAGTGCTTCTTCCAAAATGTGTAGAATGCCAATAAAACAGAGTGAACAAACAGAACATTTATTGTTACATTATTACATACATACCAGCATAAAAGTTATCGGTGGCACAACAAATCTCATCATAAGTAAAACATCTCCATGAAGGCTTCCAGAGCGAGGCCGGCATTGGGATTTCATCAACGGCTTCGGCTTTCACATTCAGCTCCACGTATGAATCTCCATTGTACTTGGAACTACGACGCCCCCCTAATAACTGCTTCAGAGAAGTGTTGTGCATGAAATACCGCATGCTTATGCTCTTCCAAATGTTCAGACAGTTGTTTGATTGAATGAAATCCTCGTCGTCATCTTCATCCAATGGGTGTTCGTGTTCCAGTAAAATCTTCTCCGATAAAGAACGAGAACTTTCAACAGGTCTAACACGCAGATTTTGATTTTCTTTGCTGGGCTTCACGCCTCCCAGCGGCCTGGAGAACAAACCCATGGAAGGGGTCTCGGGATTCGATCTCGCGACACCTGAATGCCACCATTAATAGCACAAGGTATCGAATTTCATTGCGAAATTTGACACTGCAGCAGGAGAAGTCTGCGACGTATACACACAAACAGACCGCGCCCCCCATCGGCCATGACATACGCATAAACATATATACACCCAACGGTTTTGATTTCTGCTCCGCTCCAGCGTTTTGTTCCGTTTGTTCAACTCCCAGGGGCCCGCTTGCCACCGGCCGAACCCTATGCCGACGGGCTCAGCCCATCACTCTCTCTGCCGCTGACCACTCTTTGCTCGGACCGTCGGGCAACGTGAGCCCGCCGGCGGCATATGTCCAACGTGTCAACGGTCGGACGCGTTTTGACTGACCACCTTTTCTTTTGTAGTATTGTTTTTTATTAAAAATAATTTACTTTTAGTCTTATGAGAGGGCATGTTCTTCGGAATGTTAGGCGCACAATCATTAGTTGGTAAGCGCACCAATGTAGAATTTTGACACTCGTCGTCTGTGTGCGTTAAACATAAAATTGAATCATTAAAAATTCCATAATAGTTAATTATAGAAGCTAAACATAACATTTATAATAGTTTTCATGTTGGTTGAAGATGAAATTGAATAATAATTAAAATTGGATAATAAGTAAATTTATAATAGTTAATTATAGAAGCTAAGCATAAAATTTATAATAGTTTTCATGGTCAATTTTCAAGGTTATAGAAAATTCATGTTCAAATCTTGTACAGTGAGTTGGAACTTTCAATTAACAAGTATTTTATTTTTAATTTTAGTCACATTGGTTTAGAACCTTCATTTTAAAATTAATTTTTAAACTGGTATAAATTTTAGTGAAAGATAACGTTTAATAAATTATTTTAATTCTATAATTATTATTATATATGTAGATTTATTAATAAAAAGGATTAAATATTTTATAAATTATAATTTTGATTGTTTTATTTGTTATCATTTAAAATTGATAAATTAATTTTTATCAGATTGTAATATAATTATATCAATTTAAATAATAATGTTTGAATAGAAATACATTAAATATTAATGTGAAAAGAAATTTCAATATAAGATTAAATGTTGTTGAAATGGTATAAATAAAGGAATTTTATATGTAAATTTGAATTTTGATTAGATAATAATTTTAATAGTAAATTATTATTATTTAATATAATTATTAAATTTTAAATATCTTCAAATTAATATTCTAAATAAAATTTAAAAATACTATTAATGATGATGATTAACATTCACTAAGATTTACTAAGATCCAATTGATTTATATAGTGTTGATATCATATATTTACATGTATTCTTAATATCATATAAATAATCATCACATACTAAAATTAATTTACAAAAAATACTTAATGTTAAATATTGTTTAAGAGAATTTATTGCCTTATAAACAAAGGAATTTTATACATCAATTTGATTTTTCATTAGATAGTAACTTTAATAATAAATTATTATTATTTAACATGATCATTAAATTTTAAATTTCTCCAAAATAATATTTAAATAAAATTTAAAAATTTCAAATATTCACATGTATTTTTAATTGGTTGTCTAGGCATTTTATGTTTTGATGACATAAATCTAGAGAAAACCACTATTTTATGTTGTTTAAATTGCATTCATAAATGTATAAATGGATTCAGATGTTTAAATTGCATTTACGAATGTATAAATGGATTCAAATTGTTGAAAAACCCCAAAAGCACTTGGATTAAACACACTTGATCACTCAAATCTCTAGATTCAACAATTTTGATAAAATTTCTAATAAAATTAAACATAAAATATCCCAAAAAAAAAAAGCAAAAATGTACATTTAGACTATGACATTCTTAATTCACCTCATGATGTGTATTCACTTAATTACCTTTTAAATATCCTTTTTAATAAAAAAAAATTGACCATAATTATATTATATTAGGTTCACCAAAATATCATTGAAATCATAACCCAAATATAAATAAATGATAAGAATTGACTATAGCATTCTTAATTCACCTCATAATGTGTATTCACTTAATTACCTTTTAAATATTTTTTTTAATAAAAAAAATTAACCATAATTAGATTATATTAGATTCACCAAAATATCATTGAAATCATAACTCAAATATAAATAAATGATAAGGAAAATCACATTATAAATAAATGATAAGGAAAATCACATTAATTGATAGACTATAAAGAATTCATTCATGATATGAAAAGCATTATGAATTCAAACATGAAGAATGTTACAAATTGGTAATGCCTTATGAAAAGCATTATGAATTCAAACATGAAGAATGTTACCAATTGATAATGCTTGAGTAAACACCATTGATCAATATTTAGTGTATTCAACCACTCTCACACACAACATTGTACGTGTATTATGTTGTTGGTAAATTCATAAATTTAAAGTGGATTATTAATGAATCATCAATAAGTTTAAGTTAGTTGAGAGTTGTTCGTTTTTTATATCAATGATTCATTAACTCATTTAAAATTTAATAGTTAAACTTATTAATACACATTGTTAAATTAATATAAAGTTGTTTGTTGAGATTTGTATTAAAAGGGGTCTTTCTTTACTTGTACTAATTCATTCTATTATAATTACAATTAAAATATTGTTGACTCATTTGAGTACTAAGTACATGTTATATTTTAAGAATTGTGTGTGCAATCTCATCCATATGTATGATCATAGTTTAATTGTTCTATGATTTGGTTTTTTTCTGGGGATATTTTATGTTTAATTTTGCCTGAAATTCGACAAGAAATTGTTGGATCTGCATATTTAAGTGGTTAATTTTGTATAGTCCCAGTGCCCCAAGGGTTTTTCATCACATTGAATCCATTCCTGCATTCAAAAATGCAATTTAAACAACACAAAATTGTGATTTCGTGTAGATCATGTCGCCATATTCCAGCGAAAAAACCCAAAACATAGAACAATTAAACAACGTCATAGCTATGAGGTACTCCCAAGTCTTTTTTTTCTTTATTGTTGTGAATTTGAGTGTATTGTTGTAGTAGTTCTAAAACACTTCACTTGAAATGAAGAATAACGTGTAACATGGGTCGTGCTCCTATGGAAACAAAGCATCGAAAAAAGTATATTATTAATGAAAAAACAATGATCCTAAAGGGATTATGAGGTATATTTGCCTCTAAACATTATTGATATACAAACTAGAAGGGGTTCACCATGCATGACAAGGGTGAAGCAACTTTTAACTGAACTAAGCGATACTTGCCTACTCCTCTATCCAATAACTCAATTGAAGGATCAATAGAAATATGATATGCAACAATCACCTTAAATGCCCCTTGTTAATAATAAAGAGGAACTTATCATGGCTATTAAAAGGTTCTTGTTGATAGTTGTGATTGCAAACCTCAAACAATACACTGACTAATATCCCCTAAGAAGGCATTGCACCAACGACTAGCTAGAGAGAGCAAGCAACATGGCTTGTGTTAGCTCCTAGTATTGATAAAGGAAATAGGCAACCTGAAAAACTCATTTGTTGCACGTTTATTTAAGTTCGAAGACCCTTCCCAATGCCACTTAATTATCCAAGAGTAATTGCATCCAACCCGCATCATTAAGCACACTAATAATGAGGTTGAGCAACTAATCATTAATACAAGGGAAAATGAATGTAACATAGGTAATCGACCACACATAACAAAAGGCGTAACTCACACACCACATTGGATTTAACTGAAGTAGAAGGGGAAACAATAACATCTCTATGTGTGTTACAGGATAAATCGGTATATGCAGACACTAACATATCTCCCTAGATCCACCTGGATCTAGAACAAAATAGGACAGGACATGACTCTTTCTCTAAGTTGCAATCATTGAATCTACTATCAAGAATGAATGAGTGACATACCTTTATATCACTTCCTTAGGTCTCTGTTGTTCCTACTTCGCTCTGCTGCTGTTGTGAGATCAGGTCCAAGACAACACAAACCAGCGAAAGTGAAGATAGCAAAGTATATTCAATGTTAACCTATGCATATGATCAAGGAGTTATGCAATAAAATAAGAGTGATTTTATGGGAAAGGGACATGTCGTTGTATTATATTAAATGAAAGTAGAAGATACAACCAGATCGCCTTGATGTCGCAAGCTTCCTTTCAGTGGTCCTTGGTTCCAACACACACACTTGCTCTACACTTGCATGAAGAAGATCCAGTACAACTTGATAGACAAATAGAGTCTTCAAGCTTCAATCCAAACAGGGTTCTTCACACAATTCTTTCATCAATTCTCCATCCAATCTTGCTTAACCTCTTCCTTGAGAAACCCTTCATTATATAGGAGAAGGAGAGATGGTTAAAGGGATGAGGATGATCCCACTAAATCTGAGAAGTCAGTAGGATGCCAACCATGCGAATGCCAACTCATTTTCTAGAAGATACTCTTCTAGAACCTTCGTAACTTCCTCTTCCTTTCAAGCTTCAAAACAGGTTTGCACCCTATATATAGAGCAGACTGCGAACACCTCGCAGGCTAGGTATAGGGTTACCTGTGAGAATCAAGATTCTTGCACCCTACAACATAGTTAGCCTACGAACTCATCTTAAAAATATGTTTTGTGGAAAAAAACAACAATCACTTTTCTCAGACAAAAAGTCTTTATGAAAGCATGAACACATAACTGTAGAGACATCACCAAAATGACCAAAATGATGTGTAACAATGTGTGCTCAAATTTTTAAATTGAAACTAAGCAAAAAAAAATTAAAAAATTAAAAAAAAATAATAATAATAATAAAAATAAAAATAAAAACATTGAAATTGGAACAAACCATTTCAAATGAGTAGCACATATTATTCTTGAGAGGGACCCCATGAGACATGCTAAAAAAACATCGTGAGTCATAGATTTTTCTTAGGTTATCAATGTAGTAAACACATTAATTCTCTTTCATATGAATTTAGTGATCATTTTATTATTATTCAATATAAAAATTTGGATACAAAATTATAATAGAATAATTTGGTTGGTAGAAGTGGGATAATATTATAACTTCACCATGATTCTATTTTTCTTATATTTAAAAAAAAAA
>JASDQU010011849.1:109914-125219 GCA_032191745.1 Picea mariana | reverse complement strand
GATTATTGTAAAAAGGCCTCCAGAGCCTCATTGTAACCATCTTCTTGCGAATGCGAGTAGCCGTCACATCTCTTCTCAGAGATAAGCTGCCACCATTCTAGCGAGTCTTTCACTCTGTATTTTTACAGTCTCTGTACATTTCTTTCATTAATAGAAATCGTGTATTATTGTATATCTGAGTTTATGGTTGCATCTCTGATACATTTATGTTATATTATTGAATATCTGCAATATCTCTGTGCATTTCTTTATTATATCTCCGCTCTCATTTCGTGCCGAAAATAATCCGGATCAAAGTCACATTATTGTGGACTTACTAAGTTCGATCCTAATAAGTCCACCCTTGAAAACAAAACAACCACGTGGAAAGAGACTCTCTACAATGTTATATGAAATGTTTCTTTCTTGTGGTATATTGATTCATAAAGTTCAATGAGGCCTACCAAAAACATATCTAGAGAAAAACATTTTAATTGGCCGATGTTGATTTCTTGTACTATTAATTTGGTAGAGAAAATGATAGGAATAAGGTCGACCAAGGCAAGGACAAAAATGAAGAATTCATGTTATGTTTGAACAACGTTAGGGAATTTATTGTGTATGTGTCCAAACAAGTTGAGAGAAACAAGAAAGTCGTTCAACAATTTGTCATGGAAATGAAAGGTGAGACTCCAAGCAAGGATGAAGATGGTTTGTTATCCATTTTTTAATTAATTCTCTTTTCAAATGAGATATGAGATGGCATCTTTTTCCATATGAAATGTTATGTAGAAAAAAGAGATTAAATATCTTTTGAATTTTTATATTTTTATATTTTTTTAATATGTTTATTAAGTTTCATAAAGATGGTCTGTTATCCATTTTTTAATTAATTCTCTTTTCAAATGAGATATGAGATGGCATCTTTTTCCATATGAAATGTTATGTAGAAAAAAGAGATTAAATATCTTTTGAATTTTTATATTTTTATATTTTTTTAATATGTTTATTAAGTTTCATAAAGATGGTCTGTTATCCATTTTTTAATTAATTCTCTTTTCAAATGAGATATGAGATGGCATCTTTTTCCATATGAAATGTTATGTAGAAAAAAGAGATTAAATATCTTTTGAATTTTTATATTTTTATATTTTTTTAATATGTTTATTAAGTTTGATAAAGGTTTTTTTATTTAAGTATCCATATGTTTAATGTATAATTATTTAATTTGATTAAATAATTATGATGACTCGACTACTTAAAAGAACTTAAAAAGAAGGTAAGTGACATAATTAATATATTTTTTTATAATAATAATATATTTTCAATAAGCAATTTATTTAAATAATCCAAAAATCATAACCTCTATTATTACGACCACTTAAAAGTATCTATATCATTAAAAGAGTATATATATATATATATATATATATAACTTTTGGGTAATGGGTTTATTTAAAGTTGGGCAATGGGGCCACTTAAAGTTTGAATAGAATTGTAAAAGGTTTGAGTAAAATTAAGTAAAACCCCAAAGTTTAATTAATTTGCAATTAGTATAGGGTTAAAAACTTATCGTAACGAAGCTTCATATTTGCACTAACTAAGTTCTACAAAGTTTGGTTTTGAAATGTGTGTGATTTGAAAATGAAGAAGGGTGACAAAATTGAGATCTTGTATGGATCGCTCAAACCTTGTCAGTTCTATGATAAGCCCTAAACCAATACCACAACGAGTCTTAACCCAAGTTGTGACGGGCCCTAAAAGCAAGTTGTGACAAGCCTTAAAACATGCCATAACAAGCCTTAAACTATGCTACTTAAAGCTAGGATATTTCTTGTGGGTTATCTATAGAACAAAACTCTTTCAACTCATCAAAGGTAAACTACCAAAACCCTAACATGATTTCATCGTATTAATTTTAAAAAAATCGTCGAGGATAAAATTGGAGCCTTGCATTGGTTTTTTTCCAAGGAAAAGCTCACAAGGAAACTCAAGGTAGCATTCCCTATATTCATAAATGGCATCCCTAGTAAACTTGTCAATATAAATTAGTGTGTCTGACCATGAAAATTTAAACCAAACACCTATTGGCATGGAACTAACCAAATCACCATCAACAGATATAACAAATTATTGAACTAACCTCTTGAACTACCTTACATGTATTTATATATCCTATAAAAACTATATTTTTTTTAATTATAATTAAAATTGTTAATTTTTAAATATATATATATATATATATATATATATATATATATATCATGGTCTACAATACCAGCGATCAAGAGGAATGGTTAAGAACGCAAAGGTGAATATTTAGGTAGATTCTCTTAAAGAAAAGATCAACCATAATGGGCCAATTAGAGACGTCACATAGGAATTTGATGTTAAATTTCACTATTGGAGTGACAAAGTGGGGAGAAGGCTCCAAGACATTAAGATCGAGCTATAGAGACTTGTGGAGGGCACGACATCACATAATACCAACTCATAGGAGACCGAGCAAATTAATGGGAGGCCTTGGCTACTTGAGTATGCACTCTCACAACGAGTAGTTGAAAATGTATAACACGGGATCGAAAGTGTATATATGCAATGAAATCAAAATTTAGGCTAAGTTGGTTAAGAAAAAAACATTTTAAGTCGATAAAAAGTATCTTTTAATACATTAGAGAAAATAACTAATGATATTTATTCAAAATCATGTAGTAATAACATTATCTACATTATTTGTATTTTTGTTGGTTATTGATGTATCAGAAGATCCTCATTGCTAAAAATCTTAGCAAACGGGGAATAGTTGGACCTTAATGTTGTGGCCTCTGTCTCAGTCATGAAGAAACAATTCATCACTTGTTCATTAATTGTTGGTTTGCTGAAGAAGTTTGGTCTTCTGCCTTAGATGGATTACAACATAGATTTGTCTAACTTCAATCTTGTTCTAATTTTTTTGTTCAATGGAGAAAAAGGTATAGCGGGAGTTTCAAGCAAAAGGACCGTTTTAGGAGGATCTTGGATGACTTACCCAAGTACATTTGTTGGAGTGTATGGTTGTCTCAAAATTAAAAAAATAAAAAATAAATTAATTCAAGATGAGTCGTTGAGACCTTACCTGGTAGCTGCTAAAGCTCTCGCCTTGCTCTTAGAGTTCATGTTCTATCGTCTTCCCAAAAAGGATCAAAGTACTCAAGGATTAGATGTTCCTGAACAACAATGGTTGAGTAAGTTTAATTTGGGTATTTCTCAGTCTGCATAAAAAAAAAGTGAGTTCCCCCTTGCCTAACTGGATGATCAGACTTTCTCGACAAAAAACCAGTTTTTTATTCTTTGGTGGAGAATCTCGGAACAACCCAAGGGCGGAAGGTGCGAGGGGATTATCTATGATCCTGGAGGTCATATTGTTGCTCATTTTTCCTGGGGTTTAGGTACGGTATCCAACAATATTGTTGAATTCAATGCACTATGGAAGGGTATCGATATCGCTCATGATCGCGGGATTAGGAGGATCACCATTCACAATGATTCTTTGATCGCGATAAGGGCTCTCGTTAAGGGTCAAGTGGTGGGGAACAATGTGCTAGAAAACATCTTTGCAATAACCTTAACTCCCTCCAGGAATTTGATCTATATAGGCTCACCCACACTAAAAGAAAATTAAACCCCCTGGCGGATCATTGGGCCAAAGTAGGGTTGGGTTTAAATGAAGGCACGATCATTGTTAATGGAGTCCAATCAACACATTCAATACCATAGTATGACTTGTTTTTTAATGTGATGAGACGGGCGGCAAGACAGATGGTTTCAAATTCATGCACTCTGGCCGGTTTTGTATTTGATATGCCTCGAGCATAGAGGGAGAAATGAATACAGATCGTGTGAAATAAATTTTCCTCGGGGGATGGCTCTTGTTGAGGTTATAGATGGTCCTCGGAGCCGAAATGGTAAGCTTATGTTTTGGGAAGTAGTTGACAAAGTCGTTTTGTGGAATCGACCTCGTGGAGTATTTTGGTGGAAGGGTTGTCTGGTTCATCATTCAATGTTGGTAGTCTCTTATCTCTGGACCAGGTATCCTCTGGTCTCCTGGTTCTTTTTCTGCGGCATTTTTTCTGTTAACTGCCTCAGCTCCATTCATATTATTTCTAGCTCTTTGTCAGCTAGCAATGTGTCTATCTCGAGGGATTGGTATCCTTTGTTTTTGGAGCTCTCTTGGATAGAGGGTTTGCTCGATGTTTTGAAGAACATGTTCCTTACCCTCTTTATGTTTCGATCAACATTGGTGGTGGTATTTGGTGTTCGGGACTTTTAGGGGTTTCTTGTATCATAGACATGGAGCCCAATTGGAATGACTTCAAGTGTATCCTTAGGCATCATGAGGAACTTATTACAACCAATAGTGACCTTCTTCAATAGGTCTTAGTTAATCTTGGGAATTTGGAGCAGGAAGTTGCTAATTTGGAAGCTAAATGTCAATACTTGAGGTCGCTAGTACTACCCCAACATGCTCAATTTTCCTCCTTCAATCAAACTTCGACAACTTCTCTTCATGAAATCATAAAGGCAGATTGGGATGGTAGTGAAATTGTGCCAATGGAAATGGAAAGGAATTCACCAATGCATGATGAAGCTCAGGAGCCACCTAATAATGAGTAAATTCATAATTGATGTTTTTCAAAGTCATTTTTCGATTAGGACAATATGTCAAAGTAGTTTGTGGTCAAGCTGTCTGGAAATCTTTTAGAAAGTTGTTCATATGCTACTCCCTACCGGTTGTAGGTGACTCTTTAGGCCATGAGCCAATTTTTTGTACAAAACTTTTGACTTTGTTGTTTGCCACAACAAAACTCCTTCTATTTTATAAATTTCAGTTATAGTTAAAAAAAAAATAGTAGTTCTTGTAATCTCAGAATAATAAGAAAGAATGAAGATAAATTTTCTAAATGTGGTGAAAAGTGGACCTTAGGTCAAATATCGATAAAAAATTTTTATCTGAAGCGAACTTGATGGTTCACTTTGTGAATTCATTTATGAAAGAGATAACCCATACGATCCATATTAAAATAAATTGATATACGGTAATATGATATATTATATTGGATTAATAAATTTAGATACAACTGCATGCATATAAATACACATCGGGGTGATAGGTCATGCCTTTTGGGAAAATGAATGTCTTATTATTATTACAACATAAATATATAGTATGACATGTGACTATTATTACATAATAATTATTTTTAACATTATGACATTAGAGGTAATATACCCTAGTTATATTACAAGCCCTCCCCCTCAAAATGCTTCGTCCTCAAATCATGGGTAGAGAACACTCACCCTGATAGAATGATCCACCTTCTTGTAACTTGATTTCAATTGGATCCACACAAAAACATATGGCTACCATCACAAGCTCTACAATGATCAGCACCAACAAGGCTCAAGTCTACGAACGAGGAAGGAGATTGGGTTGTTGGCATGAAGGGACCCATGCCATCACGATTGGTGCCCCACCCTTGCATTAAATCAAACCATAAGGAAAACAAATGAGATGTAAAGTCACAAGGAAGAATGTTTTTGTTAAAAGAAATCATGTATCCAAAAAATTAAAAACATGAGATCTCTTCCCCAATGTACTAAAAAAAAAAGACAAGGAGGGGAGAAACGAGCTTGGGGGAAGCTGAAGGGTTGGGGATGCTTGACCTTCCAACTATCCCCCAATTGAGCCAACATTCTACATATCATTTCCCCATAAGGGAAGAGGGGTTATTTGGTTGAGAGTGAAGGGAATGCTACACAAAATTCCATGAACAGCATGATGATGAACCAAAGAGCCTATAACTTACCTATTGTTGTAGAATAAAGAGCTTGGTCGAATCCAATTGAATTTTTTTTTCCCATTTGGTTTTCCAAGGTAAACATTGAGTTCTTATGTGATGAATCTCTCTATTTTCTATTTTATTTTTTTGTCCATGAGTTTAAAATGAAGTTGCTATGTATCCAAATTGTTTGTTATGTTGTTTAATGGGTTGATATTCTTTACTAGCTATAGTTTTGAGGATTTTATTCATAGTTACTATCTCCATGAGCAAGAAAATAATCCCACAGCTCTTTGTTCTCCTTCATTAGTCCATTTTTTATATAGGAGATCAATGGATTTCATTCCAGACCCATTGCAATTGTTTAGGGAATTTCCAAAAAAACAAATGTTGTTCTTGGACAAATTTCTCTCTCCTTCAGGTTGAAAATCTTCTCCATGGATTGTACGCCCTCTTTCATGAATCAATTTCTTCTTGTTGGGTATATTCTTTCATCCTCTAAGCTTCAATTCTTCCTCCATGAGTCGATTTTTTCCTTAGTTGGGTGATTGCTCTTACCCATAGGTCGTACAACCATTTAATTGCAGAGTAGAGGGATGTACAGGGATGTACAACCATGTCCTCAACTTCAAGAAGACTCCATGCAAGTCGTATGTAGCTTGGTGGACATCTTCCCTCTACTTATCATGGTTTGGACAATGTCTAGCTCCAATTTCAATTTGTTTGGTATTTTGTTGGCTAGATTTTGTCTCATTCTCTCATGTATTGTTGAAGACATTCACATATATTAACATGTGTTAGTGCTAGGTTATACTCACATGCTAGTTGGAAATGAGAAGAGTTTTGTTTTTTTAATTGAATTCGAAATAAATTTGTTCATATACCAAGATTGTATGAGGGGTGTGGGTTTTGTCACAAGACAACCACCATTATCAATAGACAAGGAAATGTGTGAGGAGTGTTGCTCATTGAGTTGGGTATAGATTTAAACATTTTAATACATAAATGAAGCCATTCATAGTTGAATAAATTAGAAACCCATGCAGGCAAAAGAATTTCTAACCATTGTCATCTTTTAGTTTCAAATGTATGTGCAAGAACATCAATTAATCTTTTTTCATTTCTCAGCATTCCATGTTGGTGAGATGGACAAGCTATAAGCCTACCATTTATGGGTCATTTCTCCTACTTGATAAAGTTGAGGACATGAGATGATACAATTTTTGAAGGCTTGAACAATATTGTTGCATCAAATAAGGATTAATCCATTATAGGTGGAATCTTTCCAAAACCCTCTATTTATGAGATTCTTGACTCAAACTTCATTGTTTTTTACTTCGAGTTGTATTGATATTTAGAT
Source organism: Picea mariana (assembly GCA_032191745.1). Classification (NCBI taxonomy): domain Eukaryota; kingdom Viridiplantae; phylum Streptophyta; class Pinopsida; order Pinales; family Pinaceae; genus Picea; species Picea mariana. Next base: position 118,061 of record JASDQU010011849.1, on the reverse strand, counting down.
ACTTCGGTATGTAAGTAAATCATTGGCTTTGGTTGGGTAATTGTGGATGTCAAAATGTTGATTCTTGTGTGCTACGATTTGGGTGATGATACAATGCCCTGGTAAGTTTATCCTTATTAATATCTAATTTAATATTTCCATGTTTTACTTGTTTTGTCAACTTCATCTATGACATTTTTGTATTCATCGTTATGTCAACATCCTTTGCCTGAGATATGACTCCATTAGTGGCCAATGATGGACCTTAAACTATCACTAAATCTATAGATGTCACCTTGTCATCGAATTCTTTCTTGATCTCAATTTATGGATGTTTTTTGTCTAATAAAACTTCATTAGTAGTGACACTTTGATTTTTAGTTTCGATCAATTCCATTAAGTCTCTTTATCTATAATTTTGACTTCTAAAGACTTCCTTGATTCACTTGCAACAATGGATGTCTCTTAGTCTACTTTCAAAATTGATATCTCTATACATTTTAGTTTTTTATTTTCGGAAAGCAAGATTTGTCTATGATACTTCAAACGATTAATTTCTTTGACTTTATCCGACAAGATCTTGTCATATTTTTTCTTGACATCCTACTTCTCTTATGATTATTGGTCACATTTAATTGCAACATCTTATCGAATTGATGCTTGATCCTTCACTTGTAAGTCACAAATTATTCTATATGATTCTTGTAGTTGTTTTTTGAACTCTGTTTTCTTGTTAACCTGCTCTTTTAATTTACATTGTAAGGTCTTCACTTCTTTTTGAAGGTCTTCTTCAATATTTTTAGGATTTTAATTTCCCTCACTCAACCTTCATTTTCCTCCTTATTATTTACCACTTCTTGTGTTAATTATTGACTTTATTTGCAAAAAATAGTTTTATTCCCATAAACCATTTACTTGGTAATCATGTTTTTTTTAAGAATCAAGTTGAAATCCTAAAAATTGGAAGGCATTTCCTCATCCCTCACATTCACAGGCTCTTCAATATGGTAGTCAAGCAAGGTTTCCCTAAATCGTGGACTCAAAGCCTCATTGTTCCTATTTTTAAAGGTGGGGATAAAAATAACCCCTCTAATTATAGGACCATTATGATCATCCCTCTTTTAGTCAAGTTATATGGAATTATTCTGGAAAAGAAGATCAACATATGGCTAGAAAGCCAAGAAAAAGGGGCTAAAGGCTAGGCCGGATTTACGAGCTATATTTCAATTGTAAACCACCTTGTTATGCTTAGTATCATTGCCATGAAGGAGTGTTGTAATAATAAAACCAATCTCCTGTGTTGCTTTGTTGAATTTAGAAAAGTTCATCTGTGATGTTTTTTACTTCATTGGTTTGTGTGGTCAACACAAAGAACCGAAGGAATCTCAATTAATTGGAAAAAAATCATGATGGTATTTATAAAATGATTTCATGATGAAGAATATGAACATATATTCACTAGGTTTTCCCACCTATGTAAAAAGGTTGTGTGAGAGGTTCTAACAGTTTGAGTACCCACTCTCACAAATGAGCAATTGAAAATATATAACATGGGATCGAAAGTGGATATATGCAGTGAAATCCAAATTTAAAACCATTTACTATGCATGAAGTGAGAAGTGATGCTAAGTTGGTCAAGAAAAATCTTTAAGTCCATGAACAATATCTTTTAATCCATCAAAGAAAATAACTAATGATATTTATTCAAAACAATGTAACAATAACAAGTTTTGTAATCCCAAAACAACAAGGAAGAATGAAGATAAATGTTCTAAATATGGTGAAAAGTGAACCCTAAGTTAGATATTCAATACAAAAAAGTTATATCTAAAGCGAACTTGATGGTTTACCTTGTGGATTCATCCATGAAATAAACAACCCATATGATCCATATTAAAATAAATAGATATATGTTCATATGATATATTATATTTAATTAATATATTGAGATACAATGACATGCATATAAATACACATTGGAGTGATAAGTCATATCTTTTGGGAAAATAAATGACTTATCATTATTACAACATAAATGACTTATCATTATTATGACGTATGACTATTATTACATAATAACTATTTTTAACATTGTGACATTAAAGGTAATATACCCTAGGTATATTACAAGTCCTCCTCCTCAAAATGTTATGTCTTTGAATCATGGGTAAAATCATGGGTAAAGAACACTTGTTCTGATAGAATGATCCATTTTCTTGTAACTTCCTCTTGTTTGATAAAGTTGAGGACATGAGGTAATGCAATTTTCTAAGGCTTGAAAATATTGTTGCATTGAATAAGGATTAATCCATTCTAGGTGTAATCTTTTCAGAAAGCCTTTGTTGATAAGATACTTTACTCAAGCTTCATTGTTTTTGACTTTGAGTTGTATTGATATTCAAATGTTTTGGTTTGTCAGTAAAGCATTGACTTTCACTGGGTAATTGTGGGTGTCAGTATGTTGATTCTTATGTGCTATGATTTGGGTGATGATACAATACCCTGGTAAGTTCATCCTTCTTAATATCTAATTTAATATTTTAATGTTTTTCTTGGTTTATTAAGTTCGTCCTTCTTAGTACCTACTCAAGGGATATGAATAATGGTTATTTATCTCTACAATGGAATTTTGGTAACAAAACTTAGTTATTTTTTTATCTTATGAAATGCATCCCCATGGGTTTTTAATATAGATGGACAATAGAACCCCAATCTTGGACTAGATTTCGTATGAACTATCCTCATTCACTAATGAGAATCCATAAGTTTAGTGGGAATTAAGGAAGAACAAGTGATTGACATCTATGGAAATGGGTGTTTTAAACAAGTCCATATGTACCCACTATGTTGTTTAAACAAGCATGCATGCATTTATGAGTCGTGAACTAGTTGATTTCTTAGTTTGCAGGGATCATGTGGATCTCGAGGGATTTTCAACACAAGTGGCATAGGTAATAATTGATAATCCATGACGCCCTACAAGCAGTCAATTAAGAGTTTGACCAGGCTCATTGAGATACAAAATGGTTATGTCATGATGTGATGGGATGCATTATGTAGGTTATACATGGATTGGTGATGTTTCTGGGTACTACCAATCAAATGTCGTAGGTGAGCAAAATTAGGGTGATAACAAAAGTGCATTTTTTAAAGAGGTTGAACATTATAAGTAATTTATTTGTGCAAGCTAAATGGAATTCTAGGAGTGAATCATTAATGACATGTGTACACCATTTGCACACTACATTAGCAAGAAGGGTGTCACCCTTAGTGTTATGTCAAGCGTCAATGTTAAGATTTTAATAGTGGTTGTCATGCTTGAGTCTCAATGATGCTTGTTACACTAGAACCATGATCATTGCCTTAACATGTTTAGTGTAAGCGATGATAAACTCTAATTGAACAAACACATGTCCCAACCAACCTGATTTTGTGACCCAAATCAATTATTAGTCCCAAACACATCATCCTAAATCGACAATCTATGTTTACCTTAGCTAGAGCAATAATCTTTATGTTTATGTATAAATAGTGTATCATGGCTCATTTGTAAATCGTTGTCTTATCATCTTAGAATGTCTCCTCTTCTTTTCCATTTTGTTAGTCATTCATTATTTATTACAATTCACTCCCACAACTTTCGTTTACAAGGCTAAGAGTACGTAGAGTTACTTCACAATAATAGAGTTTAATTTCATAGCATGATTTGTAATGACAATAACAACTATACACAATTGATCAATGTATATTTTGTTGTGGGTGGATTTTCTTTAATGTTTATGAATGCTTTTTGGATTCTATCTTGCATATTAACACAAATAAGTACACAGTTGTTATAGTATTTAATTTCTCAAATTTTACACTTACTCTTGTTAAATTCCATTAAGCATTATTCACCTTACATTAATAATTATTGAACTTCTTAGTTTCATGATAAGGTGCTTAATATCACCTTACACTACTTCAATCGTGTTCATTGTTTTAGGTGGGGGGATATAGATTTTAGTATCTTGCAATAGTCCATTTGACTAAGTTGTCATGTTAAGAGGGGTATATCTATGCTATTAAAATTACTTAGGACTTCCACCTAACCTCATCTACACCCAAACGATAGTTTTACATGTTAATACAAATCAATGACCTCATTATATAGTACTAAACCATACTCATGTGGACAAATAACATTAATTTACTAAGTTCAATCCTAATGAGCCCACTCTTGAGAACTAAACAACCATGTAAAAGGAAACTCTCTACAATGTTACAAGAAATGTTGCTTTATTGTAGTATACTTGTTTATAGAGTTTGATAAGGCCTACCAAAAACATATTTAGAGAAAGACATTCTAATGGGCCAATCTTGATCTCATGTACTATTAATTTGGTAAAAACAAATGATAGGAATAAGGTCCAAGGCAAGGACAAAAAGGAAGAATAGGAGTCATGTTTGGGCAACGTTAGGGAATTCATTGTATAGGTGTCCAAACAAGGTGAGAAATAAGGAAGTCGTTTAGCAATTTGTCATGAGGATGAAAGGGAATGCTATTTTTAATTAATTATATTTTGAAATGAGATATGAGATGGCATCTTTTTCACATAAGATATGAGATGCTAGGTTGGAAAAGGGATTAAATCTCTTTTGAACATATCTTTTTCACATGAGATATGACATGCTATGTTAAAAAAGGAGATTAAATGTATTTTGAATTTATTTTTATTTTTATATTTTTTAATTTATTTATTAAGTTTTATAAAGTTTTTAATTTTATTATTTTATTTTATTGAGTGTTAAGTATTCATAAATATTGTTTATATATTTTGATGTATAATTATTTAATTTAATTAAATAATGATAACAACTTAATTACTTAAAAATATATATATATATATATATATATATATATATATATAACAATAAAAATATATTAAATAAACATATTATTTAAATAATTTAAAAATCATAACGTTTCGTTTTCACGCTCAATCAAAAGATCTATGATGATAATGATGATTAACGTTCATTAAGACCTAATTAGTTTATCGGACCTTAAGAAGGTAAGTGATTACTTGTGATTTTTTAGAATTTTGTTTCTATGCTCGAAAAGCATTAAGAGAAGCTTTCCAAGATCACCATATTTTTGTTGAGTTAAGAGGTTAGGAAGGTTGGTAGTGTGATCAATATTTTGAAAATGAGATCTAATATGGGTATAGGCTGGACAATCTAAGAGAAAGTGCTTTTCATCTTCAACCTTCTTAGTGTCACAAAGGTGACACACTCTTTCATCCCATGGCGTTTTAGGAATTGACCAACGCCCAGTTTCACTGTGGAGCTCGTGAGAATTTGTTCTTATCTTAGCAATGCTTATTTTTTTCTTTACACTTGGCAAAACAGATAGATAATTTTGATCTTCTAGATTAGGGTTGATTACATCTTTATAAAACCTTAATTTTCTTTTTTCCTCTAACTCTTTATCACACCACATTTTTTCCTTAAATTTTGATTTGACTTTTTTTTAATAGTATCTTTATTCTGCAAAATGGTTTCTTCCATTATTCCCCAATACTTTAGCCAAGATTGGGTGTCTTTATGCCATCCTCGCTTGAGTCGATGGTGGTTATGACTTGATTTGGAAGCAATTTTAGGTAGCCTCTTGTCTTCCATGTTGTTTAACTTGTTCTTATACATTAGGTATCTAGTCATAGCCATGCTCTCAATAGGGGAGATGCTAGTTTATACGAGGAGGATGGGATAGGGCGTATTTCCTTTAATTTTGAGATTATAGGTTATAAAATTCTTTTGTATTTGCTCTATCTTTCTCCAGGATTCACGAGAGATACTACAACCCCATACTTCACATAAATAAAGAATAACAGGTGTAACAAGAGTCTCAAAGAGGAGTTTCTTCTTATCCCAACTCCAAAGTTCAACCGATTTACAATTGTTTTCAAGCCCATAATAAGCTTTCCATCCCCCAATAATCATTTTCTCAATGCTATAATTCCAATTAAGCTTGTGGTGAATATCAATTCCAAGATATTTGTATGAATTCACTTCCTCCAAGTTGTTGTTGTCATATACAAAGCTATCATAAGGGATCTTATTGGATTTAATAATCATGACCTTAGTCTTATCAATATTAACAGTCATACCCATGTTGGAGCAAAAATCCTTGAGGATTCTTAGTTGGTTTTCAAGATCATGGGGACTCCTTGCCATAAAAACAATATCATTGGCATAAAGAAGAAGATTGATGACTATACTAGTGAGTGTAGGGCCGACACAACCTGCTTTTTCCAAACATTCTTCTAATTTATCAATGTATATGCCAAAAAGGGTAGGGGACAAGGGACAACCTTGTTTGACTCCGATATTGCAGTTAATCTCTTTTGACCAGCCCTCAATGTTTTTAAACTTAGAAATAACGTTCTCATACATCCTTATTGCAGCAACCCTCAACTCGAGAGGCACTTTTATCTCTTCCAACGTATTCCAAAGGTTTTTCCTAGGAACCATGTCAAAAGCTTTCCTAAAGTCAACAAAACAACAAAAAAGATTGGTTTTAGTATTGCGGAACTCCTCTGCAATGATCCTAAAGGTAACAAGACGACCCACAGTTGAATGATATCTCCTAAACCTGGCCTGGCCTTTAGCTCTTTTATCGTGACTTTATAGCCAAATGCTAATCTTCTTTTCCAAAATGATTCCATAAAGCTTGGCTAAAATCGAGTTAATCATAATGGTCATATAATTAGAGGGAATGTTTTTATCCCCATTTTTAAAAATAGGAACAATGAGGCTTTGCGTCGAGGGTTTAGGGAAGCCCTGCTTGACTGCTAAATTAAAGAGCTTGTGTATGTGAGGGATAAGGATTGGCCCTCCAATTTTAAAAATTTCAGCTTGGTAGCCTTCAATGTCCTTAGCTTTCCCATTTGCGAGCCGCTTAACCCCGAACTCTATGTCATCTAAAGAAAAAACTTCTTCCTTTGTAGGGACAATGGGAATGGTGTCCATGGCATTAGGGAACTCGTAAAGACTTTTAAGGTAGGAATTCCAGTCCGTTAAGGGAATCCTATTATTTTCTTTAGTATTGCGTTTTAGAATTTGGCTCCAGAACTTCTTAGGATCCAATTTGTATAGTTGTGAAAGTTGCTCTTGCCTTTTATTGATATAGTATTTTTTTTTTCTTTTAATTAGGGCTTTGTATGTATTGATCTTATCAAGTTTTAAGGGCTCATTAGAAGCATCCCTAATGGCTTTCCTAGCAATTTTACATTCTTTATCATACAAAGGGTTGGTTGTTCTATTATTCTTTTTATGGGACACCTCAAAAGAGAACTTGTTAATGGAAGTGGAAAGAGTAGTTGTAAAATTATGATAGAGTTCTTCAATGTTGTCCTTATAAGTTAGGAGTTTTAATTTACTATTTAAATCCTTTAAAAAAATGTCAACTTTGCTTTTGTCAAAGCACAAATTCCTTTGATTATCATAATTCTCTTCAATGGTATTCCTATGCATGGAAAATTTTAGAGTTAGGGTTAAAGGTTTATAATCAGAGTCAGGCTCATGGTCATTTACAAGGTCAAAAGTTGTTATTTGGTTAGAAACGGGGATATCAGATATCACATAATCTACAACACTACTACCTAACCCATGAATACAGGTCATTTGGTTGGAGTTTAGCCACTTCATTACTCCATTGCAAATTATTAGTCTTGAGAGCTACAGATGTTGACCAACTCAGTACCAAACAAATTCTCAATTAGGTCTTGAGAGCTTCTTTTGTAGCTATTAGATAAAACAAGGTCCTCATCTAGCCATAAAGGATTATGGTTGGAGTCATCACTTAAAAGAGTAACTTATTTAGTTGCAGTCCTAGCATTAAAGTCTCCTAGCAGGAGGATATTAAAATGTATTTTATAATATATTAAATAAACATATTATTTAAATAACTAAAAAATCATAACCTTTCATTCTCATAGCCAATCAAAATGATCTATATCATTACAAAAGCACTTGTAATATCATCCATTGTTTATATATATATATATATATATAATTGTATATATGTGTCACTCTTGCCCAAGATCTATAAATAACATATAAAATGTATTTTATAATATATTAAATAAACATATTATTTAAATAACTAAAAAATTATAACCATTCTC
>JASDQU010011849.1:88159-103002 GCA_032191745.1 Picea mariana | reverse complement strand
ATGTACCACAACCAAAATCCCTCATCAATTTCATCATTCAAATATGATTTGTAGCTCTGTAATAGACCTAGTGTATATGATCACATTCCTGCAAACCTTCCTTAATTTTAAAAACAAGAGACTAGCATTTTCATCAAACTTTTCTTTAGTCTCACATGCCTAGTTTTGGATTAATCAACAACCCTAACTTGAAGTAATCATAACTTTGAACCTGTAATGTATAAAGATCTGAAATTGATACACAATATTCTTCAGTATTTTTAATGCAATTCCTTCAAGTTTCACTACTTGGAACCTCTCAGAAAAGGAGTTATAGCAAAAATGGCATACCTTGTTGAATTCTAGCTTATTCTAGAGAGCGACCTTATAGAGAGTTCCCCGCACAAAATGTTTAATGAATTGATCTGAAATTATTACACAGTATACTAAAGACTGTACCCTAACCAACACATTTGGTCTCACTGAATTTGGATCTATTATGAATAAGTTATGACGTTTTTACCCGAAACACCTGATTTTGACTAGTTTCAGGACTGACCACAAACCCTATTTTCCACGGAGTGTAACTCCAAAACTACAATGACCCACAAGATGAATTTTTTGCCACAGATATTTGGATATGTTTTATCACTTTAATAGAAATTTCAGGATCTGAATCATTATATAAAAAATGTTATAGCGAAAATTGTGAGATGACCTGTAAATAACATACCTTAGAAAGCACCATCAAAAGAATTTATCCTTCCTTGCATTTCGGCCTTCTTTTCTTCACTTTCCTCAGAATTTTGGCTTAGATATCATTTGTATACCTCATACACCTATATATATTCAATATGCTCAAGTGTGGTTCAAATGTGAGAGCCTTGCCTCTTATTTATACTCTTCAAATAGCTTCCTTAAAAACATCTTCTAGGTCACTTGGCCCACTTTCCTTATTTTAGGGTTGGGTCCACTTCTAATTTCTCCATTAAACTTATTATTAAAATAATTTATTTTTTATTCACTTTGAATTATAATACACTCATCACTTCACTTTATTATTTACCTTTTAAAATCTCTTAAACCACCTTGACTACTTTGACCTTTTGGGGCTTCTAGATGACATATGAGGGTCCTCCTACTTCATAAGGCCATAACTCTCAAATCGTGAGGAGTTATGTGACGTTCTAAATACCACAAGAAATGGCATCACATGTACTATCCATATAGAATAGTATTATCTAAAAATATATCATAAATCGTACCGTTACCCATCAAACAAACTTGGGCCCATTACCCAAACCCGGGGTCTCCAACTTCTCATGGCCATAACTCTCTAACCGTGAGAAATTATGTGACGTTCCATATACCACCGGAAATGACATGACAAGCACTATCCATCTAGGATATTTTCCCTAACAANTATTATCTAAAAATTTATCATAAATCGTACCGTTACCCATCAAACAAACTTGGGCCCATTACCCAAACCCGGGGTCTCCAACTTCTCATGGCCATAACTCTCTAACCGTGAGAAATTATGTGACGTTCCATATACCACCGGAAATGACATGACAAGCACTATCCATCTAGGATATTTTCCCTAACAAGTTCACTTTCCTTCATCTCATTATTCCACAATTAAGCATGGGTTCTCTTACTCCACAAAACGTCTTCCCGTGAGGGCTTTCACCATAAGGGGACCACTTTGGAGTTCATCCATATTTACTTCTTATCAACCATGAAAAAACAATAATGAGTCATATTTACATCAAAAAATATTGGGTCCATTACCCAAACCTTTGTGCTACGGGTGTTTCTTCAATGGTTGACATCAATGACAACCAACCTTAATCAACAATCCCAATAAGTAGTGCATCATACCAAGGTCCTTCATCTCAAACTTAGAGGCCAATGCATACTTGCATTCAACAATAAGGTTCTATGTACCGGTGAGGAATAAATCATCAATGTAGAGGACCAAAATCATGGACTCACCATTAACAGTCTTGTAGTACTGGTTGGGATCGACAACACTTTTGTTGAAGCCCAAAAAATCATTCAGGTGTCCATCAATCCTTGCATACCAAGCTCGAGATGGTTGCTTGAGTCCATACAAGGCCATCTTCAACCTGCACACATGAGACTCCTTCTCATGTATCAAGAAAACATCTAGTTGCTCGATGTATACTTCTTCCACAATCTCTCCATTGAGAAAGGTTGTCTTTACATCCATTTGATATACTCTCTAACCCATGGATGTTGGAGGGGAAATAATCATCCAAATAGAATTGTATCGAGCAATAGGAGAAAATGTCTTCTCATAATCTATTCCGTCCACTTGAGAGAATCCTCTAGCAACAAATCTCATTTTTTGCCTCTCGATGCTCCTCTCAACTGTGTGTCTGATCTTGTATATCCATTTGGAATTCACTAAAGACTTCCCTTTAGGTCTCGAAACAATATCCCACTACAAACAAGTTGCCTCCTCATAACAGGAAGACTCAAAATGAATGATGTGTCTCGTAGTTGTGGCATAGCATGAATATCTCTAAGATCTCTTTCTCACTTGAAAGGTACCACGAGGAGCTACATATCCTTCTACCTCTTGCTGAGTTTGACAAGCCCATGTAGGTTTCTTCCGACCTACTGCAATATCTCTGGGAAAATCAACTGGAGCTACAGGATCAACAAGATCAATAGGATCAACAAGATCAATTGGATCAACTATCTCCCTCTGAAAGGGGATGTCATCTTGGACCTTATTTGAAATATAAAGGTTTCCTCATGAAACCAATGTCTAATACATATCAAGGTTCCCTCATGGAATCAATGTCTCACAAGACATATCGAGGTTTCCTTGTGAAACCAATGTCTTGGTTCATTCATATAACCATTTGAGGCATGTCAGGGTGAAGTCTACACCATCTTACTCGTTTGTGTGCTGAATACTAGTTGCTTCATCTGCACCATGTCTAGGATGAAATCCTACGATAAGCCTCTAAAGCCTCACTGCTTCCATGACTTGTGTAATTTGCTACGATGTATTCTACCTCTACAGTAAAACCATTGTCCTTGGAAGCATTTCTTTTAGCACTGCTCCAAAGCCTCTTGAGGGCCATTAATTGACCATTTCTCATCATTTCCTTGTAAACCTTACCAGCTCTGCCACTTTCAATGACATTATATTCATCCAAACAATCCAAAATCTCATATTCATTGAACCCTAGCTTGTGAAATGAAGTCATCATCCACAAAGATTTGTCCATGGACCTTTTCCTCTCTGCATTTGCAAAGCTTCCGTACCTCTTGTAAAACCATGAGAGTCTAAGGACAAAAATAATGAGATACAACACAACCAAGCAACAAAGAAGCCACCAACATTTCTGGCTCTTAGCTTTTTCACTGTGCTCTTCAAAACAAGACTTCGTGCTACACAATTTAGGATTTCCCAAAAAGCACTTTTCATACGCTGGACTCGCAAACATAAAAGGAACTACACCAAAAAAATGGTTGTCTGAGACATTAAATATATTCAAATTCATATTATCGATCTCAAAAGGAATCAATCCGGTAAGAAGACTGTCCGAGAGGTCTAAATAATTAAGCACTAGAAAAGTACTGAGATTCGCACGTATTGAACCAGAGAACTGGATTTTTTATTTTTTTTTAAGATTGATCTCTCCAAGCTGCTTGCATGAACCGATTTCAGCAAGAAGCTCTCCACTTAACTGGTTATATATAAGGTCCATCTTTTCTAGTTGTCGCAGCTTCCTAAATATCGGAGGCAAATCCCCTGAGAGTAAATTATTGCAAGCGGTTATCTCGTGGAGGTTCTGCAGCTTGTCGATTTTTGTGGGCACTCTACCCGTAAATTTATTGTCGTTAAGACGAGCTGCGAGAGATTTTTGGCGTTGGCGATATAGGGAGAAATGAGTCCTTCAAAATTATTTTTCTTGAGCTTCAGCAATGAGGCGTGAGGAAGTACCTAGAATGAACTCTACATCGAGCCTTTAAATTTATTACCTCCTAGTCTAACTCTCTTTAAACTCGTGCAGGTTCCCAGGGTTTCAGGTAATTTACCGGTGAACACGTTGTTGAAAATACTAAGAATTTTGAGCTTTTTTTGTTCTTTCATAGATCCGTAGGAAGGCTTCTTGATAGGTGGTTTTCTTAAATATCCAGCGCTTGAAGTTCCAAATTTATGCCCAGGTTCATCGGTAAAGTATCGGTTAATATATTGGAGAAGAGATTTAACTCTGTGAGATTCATCAAGGAACCCAACCCTGGAGGTATCACGACATAGGTGAAGTAGTAAAATTGATTTCTTTTTTGTTGCAACAAATCCATCGTCAAGATTCCATCTCAATAGTGTCTTAAAAAAAATGTCACATGTTTTCTTCTGCAAGTTTTTTTTTTTTTTTTTTTTATTTACCTGGGACCTCCCGTGAGGGAGTCATGCCATTCCTTCTATGATACCATGTTGTTTTTCTTCATATGATGTACGATAGATATATTATTACAATGATGAGTGTTCCATATATAGGGAACATAAGGTGGTCATCCATGAAAGGATGCGTCCCTTGAATAGTAAATAACTATTTATTATTATCATTTACTTATTATATATGATATTTAATAACCAGTAATTATATTATTAATTATTAGTCTAAGAGAATGTCTTCCTGATGTTGTCCAAACATCAACAGATGTAACCAAAATTATCAATGAAGATAAAGGTTGTTGTTCATTCATATTTTGGTGACTATTTACTATTCTATTTACTTTACTGGTTGCATCATATGTTGGTTGATGATAAGTTGGAGATGAAATGAATGACATCTTTGTGAGATTTTCGTGTATTCCCAAGTATCAATGTGGTTGATTTAATTAGTAATGTCCATGTTTTACATAACATGCTAGTTTTTCCTTTTCATTTTGGGTTATTTCATCAAGTTATGCTTTGACTCCATTTGCCTAAAGAGCAAGGCACTAGGTCTTGCTTGTTTTCTCATCATTTTTACTAATATGAACAAGGCACCAAATCACTAATATGATTTATGGATCTGTGTTAATTGGACATGTTATCCCCTAGCCTAGGGATAACTATGGAGATCATGTCTCGAGGCCCACGGGTCCTAGACATGGAGTACTGAGAGTCATATGACTTGAGCATGGCCCCAGAGGACCCCTCTTTTCTTTAGTGCAGTCCATTTATCACCAACAACAATATCCATCCCACCAACCTTGTCCTAAAGTAGCAGTGTGTCTTGCTCCATAGGGTAATGATTTCGGGTATCATGGCATGTATCACTCCGATTTTTGAAGCACTTGATTATGTTGTATTGAATCCTTCTTCATTTCATGACGTTTCCTTGGAAATTATGTTATTTTCCTTGTTCATACCTGGAAGGGTGACATGGTGCCCTAGTAAGTTGATTTACCTTTAGGATGGGTTGCCACTGGATGGATCTATGAAAAGTCATCGTTTTTTCCCTCCATACTTACCACTTTCCATCTTTATTATTTTCATCTCCCCTATCCTTGTTTGGGCAATGGGATTAGCTACACTAGGAAGGGTTGTACCTTACCTCGTGGGAAGAAGGGGCTAAAGGCCTAGAGGGTAAAAGTAGTTGGCAAGAGTTAAAATCCAATGTTGAAACCTTCGAGATGCTTCACTCAGGGATCCTCGAGAAAAATGTGAAAATCTTCTCAGTAAGAAAAGGGGACTCATAAGATAACATAAACACTCAAGGTATTAGTTGATGGATAGGGGGTCTCATCACAAGCCGACCTATTATGACCATGGGAATGTAGTGGTATGACACTACCACCTATCTATTCACTAAACCAGGGTAGTGGCTCTTGGTGGTGTTGGGCTCTAAATATGTCCTAAAATATAACCTCTGTGCATCATCCAAAGGTAGGCATTGGTACAAGCGTTTTACTTGTCACCTATGCAGGTTCTTACCTTTCGTTTTCAATACTCATCCTCCAGAGATGCAACCCCCGCAAAGGGAAAGCAATCATAACAAAAGAAACAACAATCATTCCGTTCAAATGAACAGCAAAAGGAACAACAATAATGACAAGGGAACGACAGTCATTATATTGGGCCGAACTAATGTTGTATTAATTGAGTTGTAGTACTTGCCCAACTATCTAATTTGTCAACCTGGGGTTCGTAAATTGACGAAGCACACGCAAAGCATATGCAAGATTGAAGTAGGACTTGTTAGCGATCAAATAATTCATTTTGAAATTTGTTTTGATATCATATCATAAGATGATAATAAGGTGAAGATTTATTTATAAATCTTTAAATTTTAAAGTATATAAGATTGGCTTTAAATCTTATTATCCAATGAAAAAAGGATGTGGCATCTCATAATATATCAAAAAGAAAATTTTAGCTTTCACCAACTAAATGAATTTTTCACAGTGTAGTAAGCCAGTGAAAGTCTCCCTTTTCACCAGCTAAATGATTGTTTTCACAGTGTAGTGAGCTGGTGAAAGTGCAGGTTTTTCAGTTGATAAACTACCTTGGGAAAAATCAATTTTCTGAGCCTTGGAGAGTTTGTTTTACACGCTCAAATAGTTGATTGACAACTAGACATCCTAATATTTCCAATGGTACTTTCAGATCTTCATTTATAGCTTGGGAAGGCAGTCAAAAGTTCCCCACAAGATGAGGCATCATTTTCAGAAATTTTCCAAAATGTATTATTTTAGTCAAAAGGTCAAATTCGACTTGGTTGAGTTTATTAAGGAGCATATGATGATGACTAGTCATATATATTATCAAATCTCATCCATGAGTGTAGGTGGCACTTCATTTGATCAATAGAAATATTCAAGAGATCAAATCCTAAAATGTAGGAATATGACTAGATTTGGAAATCTGGGTTTTCCTATTTTAGTCACCTTCTTGGGAGACAGAATCTGATCATCTAGAAGAATATTTTTAGAAAATGAAGAATTTTATTCATAAGAACAGGTGGATATTTAATAACCTCTCTCCATTTTCCAAGATAGTTTGTGATTTGGAGGATATAGGTGAATCTTGGAGCAACATTTTTTCCAGAAAGTAAATACTTTGTTTTTCCTGTTTTAGTTATTGTCTTTAAGGACAGATTATGATGCGTTGGAATACTATTTTTAGAAACTGAAGGAGGTTTTTCATAAGCACGGGAGGCTATTCAATAACCTCTCTCATTTTCCCAATATATTTTTTTATTTGGAGGATATAGGTGAATCTTGGAGAAACATTTTTCCAGAAATTTTTGTCTTTTCCAGCCACCTCACAATTTCGAATTTGAGATAAGAAAAGAGGATATCAGATCCATCTTTAGAGTATCTTGAAAATAATTTGTAAATATTATTTAAGCTCATATATGTAAGAGGCATAAAGGGTTCGATTTTGGATAGCATAAATACTATATTGTAAACATACCTTTCATATGATAATACAAATCACAGTTTTCTCTCTCTATTGATGTCAGATTCTCATCTTTCTTTCTGTACTTTTATTCAAGTTATTTCAGCTGCAAAATGATTGTCATCTCATTGGTTAGCTCATAACTTGATTAATAGTTTTTTATCCTTGTTTATTAAACCCTACATTTGTATTTGGTTTATAAGCATTGTTTTCTCACCCACTTTAAAAGCTATCATTTGATTATTGATCCTTGAGAGCACTAGTTCATTTGATTCTCATTTTGATTGTCTGAATACCATACTGTAATTGAGTCATCCCATTGATCCATACATACAAAATACAAAAACAAGTGTACTTTAAGTTACCAAGCATCTTTTACCGACAACCACAAAGATTTTCTTGGAGTGATAGCAAATTGGCGTCGTTGTCAGGGAGAGGAGATTGAAGCTCAGCTTCCTTGGGACACGACAAGATCTAGCTTTGATGATAGACAAAGTTTGGACATAAATCAGTTGTAATCATCTATCTGGTGACTCCATGAAGGAAGATTCAGTGGCGACTCTATTGTTCATAAATCTGATGGCGACTCCACTGGTATGAAATGAACAAGAGGTATGTTTTTTGCAATTTTTCAAGTATTGTTGGTTACCCTCATCAAGTGCCTAGTAGAGATGAATGGGAACGCATCCTTCCTATATTTCGAGGAGAAGGATGGAAAGTGTCAGCTGAACACTTGTTGGATTTTCATGACTTTATTCATCGGCTTGAAATTGTACATGAGGATGTTCAAATTAAGTTTTTCAGGCATTCATTAGAGGGGATTGCTCTTGACTGGTGTCGGTCTCTTCCAAGTGCAAGTGTCAGCTCTTTGGCAGATTTTCATGTTATTTTTCATGTGTTTTGTAAAGATCAATTTTCAAATGACTTTCTCTATCCTGAGTGTTGTCATGAATTCAATCTTTTGAATAAAGAATTAGACACTCATGAAGAGTATGTTGTTGTAGAGGATACTCTTCATTATGATCGAGATATTAGTAATCCACACTATGATAACCTTAGTGATTCTTTTGACATTGTACCAAATGAATATACTATCTTAGGTTGTCATGAAGATCATATTTTTCCTTCTGAAAACTTTGAAGATGTTGAGAAGATTGGCATATCAGTAGGAGACAGTTTCATATCTGCAGCAAATACTAAGGGTAGCCCTCAGCTTTCAATTTTGTAGACAAAAGGGAATTGCAGCAGACATGAAGAGAAAGATGATGAGCAGAAGGGTCCAGATCAACATTCCATCCTATATGTTTCTCCGACAGAGGTTGAGCAGTCTACATTCAACATTGAGATCATTAAAGGCAGCCTGAAACAACATTTCATTTTTCAGTTGGAACAACAGCAAGGAGAGGTATTTCATTGTGACTTTGATGACCCTATTGCTGACTATTTGGATCCTATAAGCAGCATAAATGTCCAAATACTTTTTCCAGATGAAAGTGGGCTCTGTCATTTGTTAAAATTGTGTTTTTGCATGCTATGGTTTCCTATATTATTCGGGTCAAGATCAAGTATGATATTAGTAAATCAGTTTATGATATGGCTACATTGGAAATTCGGTTTTACTTGATCAAATTGCCTCTAATGGTTAGTGTAGGAGTAGGTAGAAGAAAATAATCTCTTCATCCGAGCAAGTAGATCCTTCTAGTTCAATTTTTGTTGAATAAGCAGAGCAGGCTACCAACAGGCTTCATGCAGGCTACAGGTTTGTAGGAGATCAGTTGCATAGGTCTTGGGTATTTTCAGAGAATGAGTTCCACAAGCCAGATGTTATCTCCAAAAATGAACCAGTCAATTTGTTTCATTTTTAGTGATGGCATGGTCATAAATAGAGTTCCATACAGTTATTTTTAGAAATTCAAGTATCAAAGTATAAGATATATTTTGTTATTTCTTATAATAAATCGATTGTCAAAAGATATTTTCAAAAAATCAAGAAAAATCTTTTCAACAGCTAACATTTGTTTTTAAGTTGAAGTTAGCTGGTGAAAGCCTCAGGTTTCGATGGCTAAAGTGTACTCCCAGCAGCAAGAGAGCCTGTGAAAGTGTTAACAGGGGTTTTTTCTCCAACGCCTTAAGAACCCAAAAAGACATATTGTACACATGTCATGTAATCATGATGGCAATTTAAATGGAGGCACAAGAACGGTTACACATTTTCATCATGTCTTAGTGGAATATGATGATGGATTTGGTCATATATTCTGTGTGGCAGACGGAGGACAATTTTAAGAGTGGTAAATGATTAGATCATTATTACATCCATACACAGGATCATTTTCACCAATGCCAACACCTTCTCCATTTAGAAAAGTTATCAGTGTTAACCATGTCCAGATCAGCAGTTCATCATGCTTTCTTCTCAGACAGAGATTAAGCAGTTTGTTTTTAGCATTGAGATCTCTGAGGGAAATGAGCAACTTGATTATTTTTTGTTGATTGATTTAATGAATAAACAAGCAGGTTACACGTTTGCTACAAGCTTCCAGATGATAAATCGTAAAGGCTAAATGACTCCATGCCCAATACTAAAGGCACAATGTCTGCCAGGTTCTTGGAAACCTCGCAAGGAGGTCTCCATCCCAGTTGGAGCCAAATGTTAGTGATCAAATAATTCATTATGAAATTTGTTTTGATAAAATATCATAAGATGATAATAAGCTGAAGATTTATTTATAAATCTTTAAGTTTTAAAGTATATAAGATTGGCTTTAAATCTTATTATCCAATGAAAAAATGATGTGGCATCTCATAATATATCAAAAAGCAAATTTTATCTTTCACCAGCTAAATGAATTTTTCATAGTGTAGTAAGCCAATGAAAGTCTCCCTTTTCACCAGCTAAATGATTGTTTTCACAGTGTAGTGAGTTGGTGAAAGTGCAGGTTTTTCAGTTGATAAACTGCCTTGGGAAAAATCATTTTTTTGAGCCGTGGAGAGTCTGTTTTACACGCTCAAATAGTTGATTGACAACTAGACATCCTAATATTTCCAATGGTACTTTCAAATCTTCATTTAGATCTTGGGAAGGTAATCAAAAGTTCCCCACAAGATGAGGCATCAATTTCAGAAAATTTCCAAAATGTATTATTTTGGTCAAAAGGTCAAATTCGACTTGATTGAGTTTATTAAGGAGCATATGATGATGAATGGTCATATATATTATCAAATCTCAGCCATGAATGCAGGTGGCACTTCATTTGATCAATAGAAATATTCAAGATATCAAATCCTAAAATGTAGGAATATGACTAGATTTGGAAATCTGGATTTTCCTGTTTTAGTCACCTTCTTGGGAGACAGACTTTGATCATCTAGAAGAGTATTTTTAGAAACTGAAGAAGGTTTTTCATAATCACGGGTGGCTCTTCAATAACATCTCTCAGTTTTCCAAGATATTTTGTGATTTGGAGGATATAGGTGAATCTTGGAGAAGCATTTTTTCTAGAAATTAAATACTTTGTTTTCCTGTTTTAGTCACTATCTTTAAGGACATATTATGATGCGTTGGAATACTATTTTTAGAAACTGAAGGAGTTTTTTCATAAGTATGGAAGGATCTTAAATAACCTCTCTCAGTTTTCCAATGTATTTTGTGATTTGGAGGATATAGGTGAATATTGGAGCAACATTTTTCCAGAAATTTCTATCTTTTCCAGTCACCTCACAATTTCAAATTTGAAATAAGAAAAGAGGATATTAGATCCATATTTGGAGGATCTTGAAAATAATTTGTAAATATTATTTGAGATCATATATTTAAGAGGCATAAGGGGTTCGATTTTGGATAGCAGAAATACTATATTGTAAACAGACCTTTCATATGATAATACAAATCACAATTTTCTCTCTCTATTGATGTCAAATTCTCATCTTTCTTTATGTATTTTTATTCATGTTGTTTCAGCTGCAAAATGACTGTCATCTCATTGGTTAGTTCATAACTTGATTAATAGTTTCTTATCCTTGTTTACTAAACCCTACATTTGTATTTGGTTTATAAGCATTGTTTTCTCACCCACTTTAAAAGCTATCATCTGATTATTGATCCTTGAGAGCACTGGTTCATTTGATTCTCATTTTGACTGTCTGAATACCATATTGTAATTGAGTCATCCCATTGATCCACACATACAAAATACAAAAACAAGTGTACTTTAAGTTACCAAGCATCTTTGACCCACAACCACAAAGAGTTTCTTGGAGTGATAACAAGACTAATCTAATTTGATGTTTAAGATACAACTGAAATTGAATCATTAATCTAACACACGAATGAAATAAAATCATTAATCTAACACACGACTGAAATTGAATCATTAATCTAACACACGGATAAAATAGAATCATTAATCTAACACACGACTTGGAATTGAATTAATCTAGTTGCATAAATGAAATTAATCTAGGAATGGGAAATTGTATGAAGGAAATTAATCTAGAAATGGAGAACCACATGAAGGAAGAATAGATACAACAAGTGAAGAGTTGACTGGCATAACAACATATGAGATCTCTCACCAATGAAGCAATCTTACATTCAATAATCAAATCAATCTTCATAACAGAATAATGAAAGCATGAAAACCAAAAACATGAATCAAATCTAGGAGTCACTTTCTCTTTCAAATCCTAATGACTACCATTAATGACTACTCTAATTCTAATTACATAATCTAACTCAATCCTAATTCCTCTTCTACTTGAATCCTCATGAAGAGAGAGCACTCTCTTTTATACATGAGAGCCTTGAAGATAAGATAATTATCTCATTATTACAGATCCACTTTTCTCTCAACCTATTTCCCATTATTACAAAATATAATCCCTTCAAATCCTCACACATATCTCTCATATATCTTAGATAAGATATTCCAACCAAATCTCCATAATCTTCTCCTTGGAATGGACTTGAATTATATCCTCAAATATTGAAATGGTGGAGGAAGTATTCGAGAAGTCCTTTGAATTAATCCTTCACATATTCCTACACATTACAAANCTCACACATATTTGAGATATATATGAAAACATGTTGATTTTCTAACATTTAATCACAAATTCCTTTTAAATACTAAAATGAATAAAGTGGAGAACAATAAGGTGAAACCCAAGTATATTTATGGAAATGATATCGTGAAAAGTTAATGGGGAGATGAAATGTGGAGAATGATGAAGGGAATGGTGGATGAAAATAGGACATTTTTGAGCCCCAACATACCCCCCAACTTAACTTGTTGCATGTCCTCATGCAACCATGCATGGATCTTCTCAATAAATTTTGGCATCTGAATGTTGCCTTTGAGTGATGATAATGAATGTTTTCCAGGATGGGATTTACATGAGTAACAACTGACATTTTTCTTATGGTTGGTTCTTGTGTGACAACCATGAATATCAAAAATGTTGGTTCTTGTGTTAACAACATTCATTTCGTTATTTTTTCTCTTGTTGTTATGATAATAATTTGCCCATATTCTTACTGGAAAATGTGTGCTATCAATGTGCATAAGGAAAACATCATTGAGTATAAGAAATACCTTTTTTTGTATATGTGTGAATCATGCCAATATGTATAACAATGCTTATGAAGCAAAGTGCAACAGAGTATCATTGGAAAAGAAATGTTCATAACTGGTAAATGAAAAAAAAATGGAATGATGGTCGTGGAAAAAATGGAGTGATGATAGTGAATAAAGTCCCCTACCCCCCAACTTAACTCGTTGCATGTCCTCATGCAATGTGGCATAAGTCATAGAAGTGAAAAGGAAAGGGAACTGGATGAGGGAATTTTTCAAATTATTCATTGCTAGCAGTTGAGGAATTACATGAGTAAAGTTTAGAAAATAACATACCTCCACTTACCCAAAATGTTGATGAACTATGCAAGAGGAATATGGCTGATGCGGCTGGTGGAGCATGGAAGTTGTCACTACTGCAGGATCATGTGAAAAGTGACGGTTGTTGTTGTTGCGACTACTGTCTGCTAGATCAGAGAATGTGAAGTGGAGGAATCTGAAGTGCTACTGAATGAATCATGGAAAGTATGAAAGTGGAACTGTGGTAGTCTCATATGGCTGAAGTCATGTTGTTGTAACTGCCGATAGATTCATGAAAATTATATAGTCTTCACCTGCTACTAAACCTGATGGTACAATTCTAATCATGCAAATGAATGTGTCGATGTCGAGCATGAAAAGAATTCATTGGATTATCGGCCATTGATGAATGTCGTTAACCAATTCGAGGCAAACTCACCATTGATGTCAATGAGTGCCAAGGTACCCGAGTACATCTTGTAAAGTGCGAATGAATGGGTTGATGTCGAGCCACTTGCGAGATCTGACGATCAAGGGAAATTGATGTATTCCCACGATTGTCAATGAGAGAACTTGCCATTAAGGCATGCAAGCCTCTAGGTACTCAAAAATGGACTCTAATCTATATCTCAGATAAGGTGTTAAGGTCGATGGGGCAAGACTTGTTGAAAGGTGGGCCTTAAGGAATCCCACATCAGTCAATGCGAGTTTGGATAAAAAGAGTGATAGGAATATAAATGAAAATATCTCAGTAGTAACAGTGTGTATGGCAAGGCAATGTAGTCAGGGAAAGGGAGCTGGATAGTTTTATTGACAAGGAAAACTGAACTGAAAAAGATAAAGAAATGTATGCGACTCAAAAAGATAGCCCTGTGCGAAGTCATGAAGGATAATTCAATGGAATATGGGCTTCAACATAGGGATGAACAGTCCTCTTTGAAGGAGAAATGAAGGAAGACATTTATGATGCAAATGGGTTTACGAAAAAGTTTATGTATAACTGCAAATGCCATGATGTGTAAGACGAGAATCAGCTCCTTCAAGAAGTCAATAAGACATTTTTTTTTCAAAAGTTTTGTGATCTTTGAAAATCACTTCAGTAGCAAGATGTGATCGGCCGTGCACCTGAAAAAAACTTAGTACAAATCCTGCATGAAAACTTGTGAGATGTTCAAAGAAAAACAGAACATGCAGAAAGAATGACGAATGCGAAAAAGTAAAAATAAATAAAATGCGGTTTTATACCTCTTGTCGTGGGCATTGCGCACGCGCTTGTTTCATCGTTGATTGCTTTCTTAGCGTAAAAGTGCAAAAACATGTTTCCATTTGTTTTCAGAAATTTAAAAAAACGTCCATTTGCAATGTTATTTGTTTTCGTTGTTTTAATTTTTATACTTGGTTTCTACTTTTTATTTTATTTTTAAATTTTTATTTTTTTATATATAATTTTTATTTTTTATTATGTTTGACCTAATTTTTATTATTATTTATTATTATTATTATTATTATTATTATTATTATTATTATATATATATATATATATATATATATAT